>PVLA01013060.1:0-39519 GCA_004027455.1 Hydrochoerus hydrochaeris | reverse complement strand
GTGTGTGTGTGTGTGTGTGTGTGTGCAAGCCTTCCCTACAGGCACCTAAGTAAAGTTACTGATTGTAGTACCTTTCCATGTGTTAATTGGACATCTGGATTTCCTTGTTTATGAAGAGCTTATTTAAATCTTTTTTTTTTGGTACCTGGGATTGAACTCACAACCTTGTGCTTGCCAGGCAGGCACTTAGGCCACTGAGCTAAATCCCTGGCCCTTATTTAAATCTTTAAATGTTTTGCCTATTTCCTACTGGCCTGCCAAATATTACCTTATTGATTTCTCAAAATATCTAAAATGTATTTTGCATGTAGATTTTGATGTCTTGCATACTGGAGACAACTCCAGCGACTCCCCTTGAATGCAAAACAATTACTGCAGCTTTGATTATTTGGAGACTTACTTCCTTATACTGATATGTAGAGAGCTGGCTGTGGTAATTCCTTCTCTCTTCAATTGGCTCTAAGCATTGCAAATAAGGCTAGCCCTGGGTGCTGGTATGTAATCTCTAAAGCCATCAGACAGTCCTGTCTCCTCCACAGTGTTCTCCTTGTAAAGGATATGAGCACAGCGGGATGTCAGAGCTAAATAGCTCCAGGAACGTCAACTGGGTAGGAGCCTCAAAGTAAAGAGGCTATAACTTCCCAGGGCACAAAAGTTTACATATCAGAAACCGAAGTGACAGCCTCCCAAAACAATACAGTTGTGCCACCTTAATTAGATTATGTGAATTGATCCTTCTGTGCATCTTTATCTCTGCAATTTACAGAGATGCCTTTCTCCCACCTGGCCAGCCAGCTCAAGTCACTCATGTCATTCACGACCTTCTCACTGTCACTCATCCCTGAGCCACCCTCCTTCTTCACAAGTTAATATATTATAGGACAGGCCTAGGATCAAAGCCTTTGTCCGCATGTGCTCATGAGGATTGGATTTAGGACCCCTTGGCTGACCTTAAACTTGGAATATGTCTTGGTGTCTTTACTGTTGCCATGGGTTGCACTGGTGGTGGTAGATTGGAATTAATTTGCTGGGATTCTAATAATGTCTCAGTGGAATTACAAATATAACTTTTTGGATTGTGAGGAAAACTAGAAAGAGGACTACAATATTTGGATGACTGAATTCAATATTTGGGATTACAATACCCATGATAGATTGTCTCTCCTTTAGATACGCACTTTTACTCTTTATTAAGTACTTCAGTTTTTCGTTTTGCTTTGTTTTCTGAGATAATAGGTGTGCACAGATAGACCCAGCATTCACCTGTTTTTACATTAGATTATTTGCAATTGAACTGCATTCCTTATGTATTTTTATACTATCCCCTTTTCATATGTATGATTTGCAAATATTTTCTTTCACTCTTTAGGTTGTCCTTTAACTCTGCTGTTTTCCTCACTGTACATAAGCTTTTCAGTGTGACAAGATTCCATTTGTCCATTTTTGCTGTTGTCATGTCCTTTTGGGATCACATCCAAAGAAAAGTATTCCCCAACCAGTGACTTGGAGCTTTCCTTTTACCTTTCCTTGTAATAGTTTGACAGTTTCTGATGTTCCGTTTATGTCTTTATTGCAGTTGATGTTTTTGTGTCTGGTGTGAGATAAAGCTCTCATTTCATGTTTTGTTTTTTAAATTATATTTTGAAGAGAGCAAAACCAAACAAAATGAAACAGAATAAAGCCAATCAACAAAACAATGAGAGCAATATAGGACTTCAAAACAAGATCATAGGAAATCAGCAATGACTACCATAATATATCTTGTTATCTTCAAAATAGCTGCCCAGACCATCAGACATAATAGAATCTAACAAAACAACACAGAATAAAATCAAACTAAACCAAATAGTGAGAATAATACAGGGATTCAAAACAAGGTAATAGAAAATTAATGGTGGCTTCTACCTTCCCTTTGTAGACATTTCCTCCCCTTTTGCCCTCATGATATCTATTATACATTTTGAATCCCACTGACTCCTTCAGTTTTTATGCTAGGGAGACAACACAGTGTTTACCCATGTTAGTCCAAACCATTTCACTCAGGAGCATGATCTCAATTTATATCCATTTACCTACAAGAGCCTGGAGGTTATTGTTTTTTCACAGTTGAGTAGCTTTCCATTGCGTAAGAATACCATATTTTCCTATCCATTCCATGGTTGATAGGCAAGCTATTCTGCTGTTTTCTGGGTCTCCATTGCATGGACCATTGTCTTGTCTCCTCCAAACTTCAGTCCATGGATTAGCTTTGAAGTCAAATGTGTTTCTTATATACAGCATATTGATGGATCCTGTTTCCTGGTCCACTCTGCCCATGTTTCTTTTTATTAGTGAGCTGAGGCTCATCTTTACCATGCTATCCTTCTGCCATTGGTCCCCCACTTTTCCCTTCCACTCAGTTTCATGTCCTGCTTGGCGATACCTCTCTGCTATGGTTTCTGGCACCATTGTCATCTTTATCTCACTCCAGAATATCCTTCAGCACTCTTTGTAGGGTTGGTTTGGTGGTCATGAGTTCCTTTAGTTTTTTTTTTTTTTTTTTTTTTTTACCATGGAAGTATCTTATTTCTCCATTAATTTTGAAAGATAGTTTTACAGGGTACATCAAAATGGATTGGAAGTTGTTTTCTTTCAGGATGTGAAACACTTCACTGCAAGCTCTCCTTGACTTGATGGTTTGTGTTGAGAAGTCTGTCATGATTCTGATGGAAATTCCTTTATAGGGGATCTGTTTCTTTTTTTTCTAACAGCCTATACTAGTCTGTTCTTGTGCTGAGTTTCTGGAATCTTGATTATTATATGTCTGGATGTAGATTTATTTTGTTTATGGCTAGTTGGAGTTCTATATGCCTCATTATTCTATATGTTAGGTCCTTTTCCCATGCTTGGGAACTTTCTATTATTTCTTTTTATGTCTGTTGTAATAGTCTTTTTATGTCTGTTGTACCCCAAAAGGCTGCACCCCAAAATAAAATGAAAATTGTAAATTCCAAGTAACACATTTCCAAACATAACAAAAGAATTCCTTCTTGGGCGAGTATGAACAATACTGAGAGTATAATCTCATTTTAATGGAAACATTTTGTAGAAAAGGTTCACCAGTCTTATGAATAAATCTACCAAAACTTATCTAATACTGTCAAATTCTGAACAGATTTGTTTCTTTTTAAACCTGTTACTGGCAGGTACTATAAACCAAGGCAAATAAAATTTATATCTCTTTAATCTTTTTATAATTTACTACACACCTTCAAGTTGAGCTTTTGCTATCTTCTTTAACATTCTGGCACAGCCAGGCATTTTACTTGAAGACAAAACCACTTTCTATGTCCCTCTTTTTTTACTTATTACCAGTCAATTTCCTTTCTCTTACTTTTCAGATGTTAAAACTTTCAATAAAATCCTTGAAGTGATTTTCTTTCAGTAGTCTAAAATATTGAATCATTCCATGTGTTTTTTTATCATCTTAAACTGCCACACTTCACTGTAAATTTGAAATACTTCAAACATATTTTATGCAAATTTTAGGTTGACAATATAAAAATTTTAAATTTTGCATGTACGGCTTAACAAAGAATGCTGGTAGAATTTCAGTATTTGGGAAAATTCTGAATTTTAGCATATACTGGAAATATCACAATTGATTGTACTGAAAAGTCATGATGAATGTATAATCAGAAAAACTCATTAATTTTATACATATTTTATCTGATTAAAAATATAAGGCTTTCATGTTTTAAATAATCTTAAGACCATATCTTTTAAAAGGACACAGTTTAACTGTAATCTGAATATGTCTAGCTGCCATTAAAAATAAAATAAAATTTAAAAAGAAAGGAAAAACAACCCCAGATCTTCAGAAGCCAGACTGCAATCGATGTCCCTTGAAGAGGCCTCAGGTGCTGGGTGCTGGTGTCTGAATAAGCAGTGAGTTGAAGTCAGCATCGGCTGAATTGCCTGGAGGGACTTAATAAGGTCCTGGTTAGCAAGATCAGCAAGCTTTTTCTCAGATATCTTAGGGGTGAGGGGTGGAGGTCTCCCATATAGTGTCTCAAAGGGGGAAATTCCAGCAACATAGGGAGTACAACGCACGAGCAAGAGGGCAAAAGGAAGGAGACTCACCCAGTTTTCGCCGGTTTTAAGGCCATTTTAGTTATCACCATTTTTAAAGTCCTGTTTATCCTTTTTGCTTATCTTGAGCTCTGAGGCCGGTACGCACAATGTAGTTTCCAATCAATCTGTGAAGCCTGAGTTAATTTTTGTATCACTTGGGCTATGAAAACCGGGCCATTATCTGACCCCATAGATAAAGGCACGCCAACTTAGGGTATAATCTCATATAAGAGTTTTTTTTTACTACTATGAGAGCTGACTCTGACTTGAAAAGGTATGCTTCTACCCAGCCGGTGAAAGTGTCTACCATTACCAACAAATATTTATGTCCTTGTAGCCCCGGCTTTCCCATTTCAATAAAGTCTGTTTCCCAATGTTCTCCTGGCATGATTCCTCAAAAACGCTTTGTCTCAATTGGCAGTTGTTGCTTTGGACTTACAAGTCGACATTGTGGGCATCTGAGGCTTGCAGACTGGGCAAGCTTGGACAATTGAGGAATAAAATATCATTCTGAAAGAGATCAGCCAGTTTTGATCCTCCCAAATGAGCTGACCTATGAGTCTGTTGAGTAAGTTCTCTCCCGAGTGCCTTTGGCAATAGGACTCACTTGTCGGGCAGCTGATACCAGCCTCCGGGGATTTTAGGCTTGGCCTGGAGCTGGGTTGCTAGATGGAGGTCCTTTTGAGTATACACAGGTTCCGACAAAGTGGGAGGAATAAACAATAATGTCAGGGCCATTTTGGTCCCCACGGATTTTGCAGCTGTCTTTCGGGCTTTGGCATCTGCCATGTTGTTTCCCCTCATAACAGGATCATGGGCCCTACAATGTATAATTGCAACCTTTTCTGGCATCCAGATGGCAGCCAGTAGATCAAGTATCTGGGGGGCATTTTTGATCTTTTGTCCCCCAGAGGTCAACAGGCCCTGTTTTTGATAAATGGTTCCATGGACATGGGCCGTTGTAAATGCATATCTGCTGTCAGTATAGATATTAACTCACTTCCCTTCTGCCAGTTTGAGAACCTCAGTGAGAGCAATAAACTCAGCCTTTTGAGCAGATGTGCCTGGCTCCAGGGCTTGCTCCCACAAAACTTGGGATTCAGTAATAACTGCTGCACCCGCGACTCTCTTACCTTGATGGATATAGCTACTCCCATCAAAGAAGTATGAGGGGGCCTCAGGCAAGGGCTGGTCAGTCAAATCTTGTCGGAGACTTTGGAGGTGAACAATTACCTCAGAACAGTCGTGGAGAGATACAGAAGGATCACCATCAGGCAGCAACGTAGCAGGATTCAACGCTGCAGTTGTCTTGTAACCAATGGAGGCAGGGTCTGGAAGTAAGGCCTGATAATGCATAATCCTGGCATTGGAAGCCATCAGCTCGGCAGGGCCTTGGTTAGAGTTTCTGGGGAGTGTGAGGGAACAATAGTAAGCTTCTGTCCAAAAGTCAACTTTTGGGCTTCCTTTACCAATAAGGCCACTGCAGGTACTATTCGCAGACAAGGAGGCCACCCAGCAGCCACATTATCAAGTCTCTTGGAGAGACAGGCCACTGGACGTTGCCAAGGTCCCAAGTTTTGACTTAATATTCCTTTAGCTATGTACCTTTTTTCATCAACATAGAGAGAAGGGCTTGTGTAAATCAGGCAAATCCAGTGCAGGTGCTTCAGAGCCTAGCGTCACGGTTGGAGGCGCTGCTTCAAAACTGAGTTGGACCTTTAGTTTGTGTAAAAGGTCCCACCCTAAAAGGGGATCCAGACACTCCGGCACCCAGAGAAACTCATGAGAGACAGACTTCTGCCCAGGTCTGGCAAGCCAGGCTTGCAGTTTCAGATAGACCTTTTCAGTACCAGTGGCTCCTAATACTTTCAGTTTTGTTTTTTTTTTTGTCAGAGTCCCTAATGGCTGTGTCAAAACAGAATGAACCGTTCCCGAGTCTACCAGAAAATCAACGGGTTGGCCCCCCACTTGTAAGGTTAGCCTGGGCTCAAGGGGGGCAGCAGAGCCCTGACCCCCTCAATCTTGGGATAATAGAATCTTTGCATCTTTCTTTTCTCTTTTAGTCTGGGGCAATTTCTATGCCAATGTCCCATTTCTCTGCAATAAGCACATTGGTCCTTCTCTAGTGGAGGGTGCTCCTCGCCTCTTTGGTCATCCTTGTCATTGCTATCTGGAGGCCTAACTCTTGTACTTAAGATTTCCAGCACCTTGGTTACCTTTTTATTATTGATCTCCTGCCAGCTCTCCTGATTATCAAATACTTTATGAGCAATTTCTACGAGCTGACTAAGGGGCATCCCTTCAAATCCCTGAAGCTTTTGCAACTTTTTTAACATCTGGGCTGACTGAGTAACAAAGACGACATTAATGCCCTTGTTCTCAGGCACAACCGGGTCTATGGGTGTATAAGGACAATAGGCCTCTAATAACTGCTCTAGATAACCCGATGGAGATTTAGTAGCCAATTGTCTTACCTCTGAAACCTTGGACAGATTTTTTGTGGGTCTCTTGGTGGCGCCTCTGAAGGCTCTAAGGAACAACTGGCGATACTGGGCTAGAGCCTCCTTACCTTCCGTGGTGTTAGGGTTCCAGTCAAGTTGAGATAAAGGGAAATTCTGGTTCAGGCGATCTGGGTCCAAGGACAAATTTCCATCTGGATCCAGCACTGCCCTTCATCCCAATGCCCGAACGCGCTCTCTCTCCTTGGCGGTGAATAACACCCGCAGTTTCTGCTGACAATCATCCCAGGTGGGACGATGGGTGGAGAAAATTGATTCTATCAAAGTAATGATACCTTGGGGGTCTTTGGAGAAGGGTGGGTTTTGCCCTTTCCAATTATATAGATCAGAAGTAGAAAAAGGGACATAAACGAAAATGGGGGCTTCAGGATTTATAGAGTTGGGCATCTCCCGCAAGGGGCAAAGCACGGGAGTGGGGACTGTGGAGGAGAAGTCTGGTGACTCTGCGCGTGGTCGGCTCCTGGTCCGGATAGGGCTCGGTGGATGACGAGGCGGTTCTTCTTCTTCCTGCGGTGCTGGTGGTGCCTCGGGTAGAGCTGGCAGGCGGTAAGGAGGTGGTAGCAGCTCCTCCACATCTCCCTCTGGTAGGACCGGTGGTTTCAGTTCTTCTCTTAGTAGTGCCAGCATTGGAGGGTTACTGGGCTTCTGCCTGGAAACCTTAAGAAACTTTCTTAACCAGGGAGGAGAATCAAAAATAAGATCAATCCAAATCTGTATATAGACAATTTGGTCAGGATGAGCCAGAGGGCCGAAGACATATTTCTGGATTGCCTCCGCAATAGCCATGTCAAAGCTATTCAGCGACTCCGCAAGGCCACTCCAAGGAAGCGAGCAAGCGAAGTCTCCCGGGATGAACAGGTTCTCCATATCCCTGGGCTCTTTGCTTAAATTCCTTAAAATGATTAAGAACTAGCGTTAGAGGAGTTAAAGGCACAGATGAAGATCCTTGTCCCATGGTGACTAGTAAGAAAATGGTTGGTTAAGTATACACACAAAAAAACAACACAAGAGACACCAACAATGCACATACACCCTCTTCCGTCCCCTCTCGAGCGTCCTAGAAAGAAATATTAGATCTGAAACGGAGTCGAGTGAAAAGCAGTTCCTGGTTCACAAACTACGAACAGGTAAATACCAATACTGAACCGTACAAATTACGAACAGGTAAATTCCGATACCTGACTGTACCAATGGGCAAAATGCCCCCAAACCCAGAGGGTGTCCTGCTCTAGTGCAGAAGGAGCACTCAGGCTCCTCTACCAAATGCAAATGCGCACCAAAATACAAACAAACCAAGAAAAAGCATACATAAAAAAGATATTTACAGAGTACCGACCCAATGAAACGACTTGAGAAAAGAAAAAGGGGGGCCCTTTTGGGGGTCCTTGGGGTTAATCCCGGAGAGCCCCCAAATGTTGTACCCCAAAAGGCTGCACCCCAAAATAAAATAAAAATTGTAAAAAGGCAAAAAGAATAAAAAGGCCAAGACGTTTTGGAGGGAAAAGAAGAGAGCGCTTATTTATTTAAGCTGGTATCCAGCAACACAGAGTGAGGGTGGAATTTACACTGCTGTGCAACTAGGCTAAGATTTGGGGGTGGTTTATAGGGGAAAAAAACCACAAAGATGTGGGGGGCCCACACCTATGTATTCCTGAGGAAAAGGGACATCCTGTTTTCTCCTTTTTTAAAGGTCAAAGGGCGTGGCGCATACAGAACAGAATGGCGGTGCTAAGAGTTAGATTACAACAATGTCATTTGTGCTTACCCCTGTTTTTTTTTTGCTTACACCTATGAGTCTTAAATTGTTTTTCTTTGCATCATCTTGCAGCCATTGAATTGTTATTTTCTGGTTCCTTGTTATTTTTAAGAGATCTGTCCTTTCACCTCACTAGCTGCCATCCTGTCTTCAAGATCTGAAGGTCTATTTTCAGTTCCTTTGAAGCAGTTTTGCCAGTTTTCAATGGAAGGTTTAACTTCCTGGATATCTCTTTGAATCTGTTTCATGCATGGTAGTTCTTTCCTGTATCATTTATTCAAGGTTTCCATCATTTTCCTATGCTTCTCTTTTTCTGTCTTCTTAGATATGCTCAGCATTCCTTTCATTATGCTTGTCATTTGTTCTTTTACCTGAGATATTATTTCTAATCTGATTTCTTTTATAGTCTCATGAAGTTGTTTCTTTCTTTTCTTTCTTTTTTTTTTTAACGGGGTCTTGCTATGTAGTTCAGGCTGTCCTTGAATACACTTTGTAGCCCAGACTGGTCTCAAACTCACAACAATCTTCCTGTCTCAGCTTCCCATGTGCTGGGATTACAGGCATGTACCACCACACCTGACATGAAGTTGTTTCTTTACTTCAGTTGCAATTCTTTTGAAATTTCAGATGTGCCACTTAAAATTTCTTCTATCTCTGTGTCTCCTGGACTTGTTCCATGTGGGCTGGAGGTCTGAGATTGTTGTTTGCTCCTGCATCTTGATCTTTACCTGGGTTCCTCTGAACAAGCCATTTGTGGGGTCCCAGGTATTTCTCACATTGGTTGCCTGTCCACGGTATAGGGGAATGGGTCAGGCACCTAAATTTTTCCTGACCTGGGTTCCCAGGTTGGGATATGGGCCAGGCTTCTCTGGGCCCTTGCGGCTACACAAAGGCTTTCCCTATGGCAGCAGGTGCGTGGGAGCAGTTCTCCAGGTTGGCGCTGGCTACTGGTCCCTGATGGCAGCCGGAGGGCTCACCACGGTGTCCATCTTTAGTTTTTTTTTCCGGTGTTTTCAGTTCTGTGAGAATGTCTGTGTTGCATCCCATAGATGTGCTGGGTATGGAATGATCTCGGCCTCTGGATGTGGGGCTGGGACTGGTCTTCATCACTGGGTTTCTCCAGAGTCCAACCACTGTCTCATTGCTGCTTCAGATGTTTGCACATTACTGGCCTTGCTGATTACTTCACCCTCCAGAGGTGTGTTTGCGTCTGTGAGATGGGGTATTGGTACTTTTTTTTTGCTATACTTTGGACTATTTTGTGTGAGAGTGTACCTCTTGGGTTTTTGGTACACTAAAAGCTATCTAGGTCTGGCTTTTTCTTGTGGGAAACTTTTATTACTAATTTACTTAATGATTCTAAGTCAATTCAGTTTTTTATGTCAGTAGCTGCTTTCAAGGAATTCATCTAAATTTTCAAATTTATTGGCACAAAATTTTTCATGATATCCTCATATTTTTCTATACTACACATAGTTTTGTCTGCTACACTACTAACTAAGTAAGTCATTGTTGAGGCACAAGAGAGGTATACATAAACTGAGGGAGGAAAGGTTTATTTTGGCTTCAGTTTGTAGAGGTTTTAGTCCGTTGTCTGCTGGCTCCAAGGCAGGATAGCATGGCAGAGTGATATAGCAGAGGAGAAACAACTTCTGGCATGGCAGTAGGAGGCAGAGAGAAAGTAAGGGAGGAGGAAGGAGATAGATTCTGTCAGGTCATAACCCCATAGCCTGCCTCTCCTACCAGGCTTCACTGCCCCATGTCACAGTTAGACATAAATGACAACAGTGGATGAATCCACAGATAAGTATAATGTTCCTCCCAAAAGCCCTACCCATGAGCAGCACATAAGGTTTGGGGGGACATTTAGACATAAATCATGACAGCTACCTGGGTTTTAATTATTTTTTCATTTTCCATTTTTATTTTACTTACTTTTGCCAGTGCTTTATCAATGTTATCAAGCCTTTTGAAGAAGTAAATTTTGATATTTGGATGCTCTTTAGGTATTTTTCACTTCACTAATTTTTTTTCCTCTGTTATTTCCTGCTAACATGCTATTTTAGGATGGTTGTTTTGTTGCTCTTCAAATTTCACAAAACAAATATTGTTCATTAATCTGTAGCTTCTCTTCTTTTATAACCAGTTAAGGCTATAATTTTTCCTCTGAGTTCTGCTTTAGTCACATACCACAAGTGTTAGTTTTTGTTATGGTTCACTTCTAAATATTTTCTGAATTTTAGCTTTTTCCTTTGACCTATAAGTGTTTAGAAGTAGATCACTAATTTCTAAAAATGTTGGGTTCTTTTAAAAAGGAGTTAACTGGACTGTGGTAAAATGCACACACACACACACACACCACACACACACACACACACACTCATGTTACCTCAACTCCTTGAAATGTTTTAGAATTTGTTTTTGGTCTTAAAGCAGAGCCTTAACAAGGTGCAACCTTTTAGGAGGCTGAGGCAGGAGAATTAAGAATTTGAGGCCAGACTCAGCAACACAGCAAGATTATGTCCATAAAAACACAAACAAACAAAAAGACAAAAACACAAGCTGGGGATTTAGCTCAGTGACTTAAGTGCCTGCCTGGTAAGCATGAGGTTGTGAGTTCGATCCCTAGTACTAAAAAAACCAAACCAAAACAAAAAAATAAAAAAAAAAAACCACCTCACAAATAAAACCCCAACTCTTATTAAATATTACCCTTATGTGTTTATGGTCAAGTGTTTTTTATAATATTCTATTTGTGCTTAAAAATAATTATAATTTTTAATTGTTAGATTAAAAGAGTATGTCAAGTTTGCCAATCATTTTGTTCAAATCTTTAGTTTTTTAATGACCCTTTTCCTTATTTTTTAATTGCTGAAGAACCGAAAACTCTTGTAATATTAATTTTGTTTCTATTTGTTGTCCTGTTAATACTTACTCTACATTTTAAAATATCATTAGGTGTTTTCTTATAGAGTTATACCAATTTACACTCCCGGCAACATTATAGAAGACTTTATGTTTTCTCCTGTAACGGCTACTTCCATATTTCTTAACACTTTGCTAATAGGTATAAAATGAAGTTTTCTCAGTTTATATCTTTGCACTTTCTTTAAGGTGTCATTTGGCATCTATTATTTTAATGCAGCGAGTGACTATATTCCCTTGTGGTGGACTCTTGGTGAGCCATGTTTAAGAAACTATTTTCTAGTCCCCATAAAAAAAGGATTCTCGGTTGTATTTTGCTTAAATGTCTTAAAATTTTGTTTTTAAATTTAAACTTAATCCTTCTAAAATTGAAACATGGTATCAGGGGTACATACTCTTTTTCCATCATTGATAGATATTTATCCTCACTTTGCTTTTTAAAAAGCCCCCCACGCCTCACTAATTTGCAATAGCACTACAGTCATGCATCAAAGCCCCCTGGATTTGTGCAATTATTTTTGTCTATTCAGTTTCTGTTCTATCTGCCTATTTTCCCATCCATGTTCATGCAGTATATCATTTTAAGCACTATAGCTTTATACAAATTCATCATGGGAAAAAATATCTTCCTTCTTCAGAAGTATTTTGATAATTCTTAGCTTTTTGCCTTTCTATATAAATCACAGAAAAAAAAACCCTGTAAAAATAGATAAAATGAAGATGTAAAAATTAAATAAGTAAAAATGCTGGGATTTCTAATTGTGATTACACTGGGTCGGAAAGCCAATTTGTGGACAATTGACACCTTTACAATACTAAATATAGCAGTAAGGGCTATCACTCCACTTATTTTAGGTTTTCAAAAAAATGTCTTTTAGGCAAAGTCTAATTTCTTATGGCCTGTTTTGCTTTTCCCTTTAGATTTAGTCTCAGATACTTTATGTATCTTTGTGTTATTCAGGCAGGTCTTTTTAAAATTATTTTTTCTATTTGTTGATGGCATCTGGAAATGCACTTGACTGTTACATGCTGATCATATATCCAGCCACAGTACCCAGCTTTCTCTCCTTCTGTGTGTGTGTGTGTTTGTTTTGTTTTGCTTTTGTTTTTTTGTACCGGGGATCGAACTCACGACCTCGCACTTGCCAGGTAGGCGCTTAAGCCACTGAGCTACATCCCCGGCCCTTGTGTGTGTTTTTATGTGAATGCATGTGTGTGTGCAACCAGGGATTGAACCCAGGCTTCAGACCCAGCCCTTTTTGGTTTTTGAGACAGTGTGTCACTGAGCTTCCCTGGCTGACACGGAACTCGTGAGCCTTGTGCCTCAGCCTCCCAAGCCCCTGAGATTACAGGTGTGCACCACCATGCTTGACTTCTTTTACTGTTTTGCGTACTTTTTTCAGTAGAGTGTTCACTTTCTCTAAATACATACTCATACCACAGCAAATGTTTTATTTTCTTCTTTCTAGCCCTCTAGGACACTGTGTAGAGACAGTAATAGTGGCAGGCTTATTCTTCTGACAGTTTACAAAGATGTTTTTGATGGTGCCATATTCGTGGTATGCTTTGTTCCATTTTCTTTTTCCTATTTTAATTTTTAGAGTGGTTTTAATCAGGAGAAGTATGTTCTATTCCTATTTTTCCTTGAGTTTTTTTTTTAAGAATGAATGAGGAATTTTGTTTTCTTACTTAATAAAGATGATCAAATTGTGTTCCTTTTTTTTATTTTAATTTTTTATTGGTACCGGGGATTGAACTCAAGACCGCCTGCTTGCAAGACAGGAGCTTATGCCGCTGAGCTAAATCTCCAGCCCCTCAGAATTGTGTTTCTACTTTCAAACTTTTCCTTTGCTTTCATATCTTCCAACTCTTTGCCTCTTTACTACATTTAGTGTTATTTAGAGCTACCTTTCACTTTACTAATCGTCTCTTTTCAATTTCATCCTTAACCTAGGTATGAACTGTTTGCAATTTATTTTTTATTTCTAAGAGTTATATTTAAGTTTTTCCAAATCCTGCTGGCCCCTTTTTATACTTTCTTGCAACTTGTTATTGTGGAGATAAGGTCACATATTTTTTTTTGCAATATTTAATATCTTGACATTTGTATTCTGTGTTTTATCAACACATGAAACTTTTTTTTTTTTTGATACCAAGGATCGAACTCACAACCTTGCACTTGCCAGGCAGGCGCTTATGCCACTGAGCTAAATCCCCAGCCCAACCCATGAAACTCTTAATAAGCCTAAATATATTGCTTGTTATTTCTTCTTTCTTGTATTTCTGGTAAAAAAAAAAATAGGTGGAGAAAAAAAGGATACATGCCAGATATTCCAGGGAAAATTTAATATAATTGTATTGTACAGTAGGCCTGGAGGAAAAGAAGAAGTAGGGAAGAAGGAAGAGGAAAAAGGAAGTGGAGAAGGAAGAGAAGGAGGAAGAAGAGAGGAAGGAAGGTGGTACTGACTATAGATTATTGACTGCCAGGAGCCAATCTTATTCCTAAAAGTGCAGAAGGGAAAAGTTGTTATATTATGTGGATCCCACACATATGATGCTGTGTGCTAGACTGTTCTGATAACCATTGCTACTACAAAGCACACCAAAACCACGTACTCGCACTGGTTCTGGAAGAGTCTGGGACTCCATGATCCTGCTGAAGTTGCTGAACTTGCTAAAAGATGCTAATGGGGCCCGAGGTCCCCTAACCCCATCCTATTGACCCACTGTGCTGTAGTTGCAATGGATTTCAGTGATTTACAGAGTCCTGTCACTGCCAGAATCTAACCAAAAAGAAAAGACATGTCTCTCCTCTTTCCCCCTTTAATCTCTACTTTTTCACCTTTGGTAGATCCTGGCCAGAAGCAAGACAATGAATAGACAATCCAAGAATAGAACGGAAGTGTAAAAGTGTTACTGAATCCTGACAGACCAAAAGTCAATGTAGATTCCTCACACGAGCTCTTTTCTTTGTAAACATAAAAATCCAACTTTATTGAACATAGGAATAGATGAATTTTCAAATTAATTATTTTTGCTTTATGGTTATTAGTTTTGCAAACTATCTGATTCATGGTAGAACTTACTAACTGGTACTATACAAAGATGCTTCTCTATTCTTAATTCTATACTCATAAAAATATAGTCAAATCTAGGTAGAAACATTTGTGATTGGTTTATTAGTGCACAGTAATCTCTGGTATATACATTACTTAAACTGGTAATGGGGATCATGCAATCTACAACAAATTTGAAGCAGAGGCACAAATTTGAGTTTTATACAAACATTCAGTTTTATTCTTACATTAGTGGAAGCCGACATCTGTAACTTATAGGCAAGCAACTACTTTTGTATTCTACCTCCCAGCTGAACAAAAATATACATAATGTGTTTTCATTTAGTAAGACTTGCTTTTTATATTTCAATGAGAACTCCATATAACCCTTTCTTAAAATGACCAAGGTACTAATAAAACCATCTTTGGAGGAAATGTTTAGTATACATATCTTATTTAAATAAATCCTCCAAAAGAAATGGAGAATTTACTGCCCGTACTTTGAAAGCTTCGTAGTTATCTGTCAAATTTGTATGTGTAGGGCTGAGGGTTTGGCTCAGTGGCGTGAGTGCCTGCCTGGCAAGCGCAAGGTCGTGAGTTCGATCACCGGTACAAAAAAAAAATCGTACGTGTAGCTCACCAACATTCTCTTATTGGCAATTCCAGTATATGCATGTCATAGTTCTCAACAGCACTTAAAAGTCTCAAAATTCTATGTCTCCTTTGACTTGCTGCTTTCTTGATTTCATCCTGGCTTTGCTTCATATCATCATCTCCAGCATCATAAATTTTCCTTAAAATATTGATTCCTCACTAGGATGTCTTTCAGCATCATAGGATGCTTTTCTACCTCCTTGTGCACTTTTCCAACCTGTGTCCAGTACACCCACCGTGTATTTTCCACTTTCTATATGAGCTCTGTCAGTCTTGATTCCTTTTAGAACCGCCTTCCACAGAGACAGGTTGCAAGAGATTGTTCACAGCTGTAGAGTAGCTCGTGCCCCTTAGATTTTTACTAAAAAATCAAATGAAAACCACCTGCACATTCTGAGTAGGAACTTGGTGAACTCCAGCTAGGGTAATGTAGATTTTCACAAACTTATCTGATTCCATCCTTAATTACTGATTTTCACTGTATATCCTGTCACAGTGGGCGCTACCACAGCACCTGTGTTTTTTTAAATTGTCACCAAGTTCTAGTTTATTTTGTGATTTTCGCTGCATCTTTCTTCTTTATTTCTCTTTCAATTTGGGGTTTTTCAGCTGTCTTCCAACCACACTTTAATCTCTTTGAGATCATTCTGCAGCTCCTCCAAAACTGAAGCCATGGTAGGGCTGGGTCAGATCAAAGGTCGGCAAGGACAACCACCGCTGGCAGAGTGGCAGCCCGCCCTCTTCACACACGAGCAGCCCTGGAACCTTTGCTAGGCTGCCACCCTTGCAGCCCTGGAACCTTTGCTAGGCTGCCACCTTGCGTGAGCTCGTGTGAGTTAAATCAGAGCTGATTAGACCAAGGGTATAGCTCAGTGGCATAAGCACCTGCCTGGCAAGCACACAGCTCTGAGTTCATTCCTGGTACCAAAGGAAAAAAAAATCATAGTTGATTAAACAGCAGAAAGCTTCTACTTTAGATTATCTAACAGCATCATTAGAAATGACTTTCTAATGATAATTAGATAATTAGACTAGATCATTTCTAATGATAATTAAGAATGGTTTTCTTTAATGATAGACAATGGCGGTGTAGTTGTTTTCAAGAATTTTTTTTGAGTTCCTTTGGGGAAGCTACACAAGTCCATCTTACTCTGATCTTGAGCATATTTTCATGTTGCCTTCTTACTATTTGCGTGTGTAAGTGTGCATGTGTGTGTGTGCATGCATGTGCCCACACGCTGACTTATCTTTACCTTTCCTGGTTCTGTATCAGCAAATTGGCCCTGAGTATCTTACTTTCTGTCTCTTGCTGTTTCCCCATTTCTAACTCTATAGCCAGTAATCTCAAACTGACACATTTTCTGTACCTACTAAATTGCTTCACATTTTCTGTCCTTAATTTAAGATAGCAGATGAACAGATGACTTTATCTTTTTTCTACTTCCTAAGCCAAGTTTATTTTATATGTGGGACCACACTTGAATTTCCTCCTAAAAACAGCATAGGAAAAAGGTTCCTGTCTTCTGACGTGTAAACACTCCAGTCCTAGGAACTTCTTTGGAAATGGTATAAATAAATGCCATGAACTGAAGTACAAAAATGCTCTAGATTCGTTCTGGATCTGCTTTCGCTGTTTACATCTTTTCATCTGGGTTGAACCAGCCCTATTCATTCAGTATGCAATTTGGTCCCAAAATTGCATACTGAAATAGGGAAGAAAAGGGTAGAGACCTAGACTTAAGCTATAGTCCACACGACATGTCTTCTTAGCAATATGCCTGTATTAAGAGAAGGCTTAGAAGAAAACTCACAATTTCTGAAAACATCAGACCTGTGAATTTAGTGTAGCTCAGCAATAGTCCTTAGAATCAAATCTGACCTTGCAAATGTCCACTTGCAAATTACAGTGACACATGCATAGAAAACTCACAATTTCTGAAAACATCAGACCTGTAAATTTAGTGTAGCTCAGCAATAGTCCTTAGAATCAAATCTGACCTTGAAAATGACCACTTGCAAATTACAGTGATACATGCATAGAGGTATTTATTGCATCACAGCTCATATTAGCTAAATCTTGGGAGCAGCCTATATGTACATCAACATATAACGAACTGAACTCATGGCAATCCTCCTGTCTTTTACATATAAAGAAAATGTGACATTTACATATAATGGATTACTACTGTGCCATAAAAAAGGGCAAACATGAATCACTTGTAGGAAACTGGATGCACCTTGAGACCATAATGCTAAGTGAAAGAAATTAGACACACAAACTTAAGTTTATCACATGGTTTCTCTTATATGAGAAATGCAAAGTATAAACCAGTTTAAAGACCAAAAATGGATGACGGGAAATGAAGAGACAGACTTCACGGGGATGGGAAAGGGATATTGGAAGGGGTTAGGGTGAGAAAGAAGGGCAAAGATGCAATCCGTATACACATCAATTCCCTGCAATGAATGTGTCATGTATTTCAAATGCTATATGTACACTAATGAGGGACACAGTCCTCACATTAGATAGGTGATCACTGCCCAGCCTTAACTTCACTTGTCTACAAAGCAAGAAAGCATTCACCAGGGGGCAATTTCATTCTCCAGTTTGTTCTGAGATTCCTACATCGACTTCCACTTTAGTTTCCACTTAGAATAAGAGCGTCATAACACTTGGAAAACACCTAAAATCCAACTGTCTTGATTTGTGACTAAAAATACCAATGACATAGTGACTCATTCCAAGTCAGGGAACCGGTTAGTGGCAATGCCAGAAAGAGGGTATTTATTACTCTTTCTATGAGCTGTTTACCCTTGCTGGTGCCCTGTAGGAATTAGATGTACGAGAATACATAAAAATATTCCATGGAAGTCACACCGGGAAAAGCAGCATAAATATTTGAGGGAGAGTCCTACAGAATGGCAGCATTCCACCCACGACTCAATAGTTTAACTAGCTACCTTAGTGGAATGAAAGGTGGAGTCAGGTGCGGTGGTACATGCCTATAATCCTAATATTTACAGGGCTGAAACAGGAGGATTGCCATGAGTTCAAGGCCAGTCTGGGCTAATAGTGAGACCCTGTCTCAAATTTTATAGTCTCAATAATCCCATTCGACCTGGTGTGAATTAGAAAAACATGCTTTCCCCAGGCAGGTGCAAGCTCTCAAGATTAAAAATGCTTTCCTCTAGGAGTGTATAGGCCAGTGCCTAATTATAGTGAGGCAAGTAGAGACAGGACTGAGTCATTCCCCACTTACCCTTTGGCCCTCCCGTATTTACCAGGAACCTTCTCTTGGAGATTACTACACATGCACGGCAGGAGTGCTTTTTTATTATATACAGCTAATTAGACAGCAATATTATAGACAGACTGCGCTGGGCCCTTGAAGGAATCAGCACAGAAGAACAGAACACATTTCAACTGTGGCTGGAGGTGCATTCAACGAAGGCCAGACCTCAAGATAACAATAGAATGACCAGGTCTATGTGCCTCCCCAAGGGATAAACAATATGCTATACTTGGTATCAGGTGGTGCAGAAACGTCTAGCTAGACGTCAATCACTCAGGTGGGTGACCAGGGTCTCCTAACTCATCTCTTCTAAAACAGGCCCTTACTGTTTCCGTGTACACTTGCTACGTGATCTGCTTTGCCATTGGATCAACATTACCTACCATTGCTTGTGATCTTATTGATCATAGTGTTATCTGGTGTTGTACCTGCCTTGTGATTTTATACTCACCTCACGATTCTGCTCTATAAAACTCAGAAGTTGGCTCATTGGCATCCCATTTTCCGGGTCCCCTTCGGTCTCTCTCAAGAGCTGACTTTCCCTCTTGCTCTTAATCTCTGTTCTTCCTTAAAATTCATTCACTGATTCGGGGGAACATGGACTCAGGGTATCTGACATCTAGCAGGTTGGGAGTTATGTCTGTTTCCTCTGCATTGCTTGGGGGCCCTCCATCACTTTGATAAGCAACATGGGATGAGGTTGAGCAGCCACTCAGTGGTAAATAATCTCACCCTCTCAGGAGGGTGACTGTTTTCCTGAGTGAGGAACAAAGTTTGAGGCTGTGGCAGAGGAAAGACTGAGGCCACTTGAGGTTCTTCCGTGCCTCGTTTAGTTTCCTCCATCCCAGAAGGCCTGCAGTTCAGGGAGTAGGTGGTTCTAGGGTAGAGCGTGATTTCCCAGTGGTAATTCTGTAATCCCCCTGAAAAAACTCTGCCAGGACAGAGGTCAAAGAGTGCGCTGGCATTTTTGGGGGGAATGATACTTGATTTCTGAGTTGTATCACATACTTGCTTTCTTTCCATTTTCTAGGTGAAAGATTGAATTTTTGGTCAAGTGATGAAGTGAATCCCGTTTGTTTTTGCAATACTGGGGATTGAACCTAGGTCCTTTGCAGACCTACATTCCCTACCCCAGAAGGCCCAGACTAGGCTCAAACTTGAGATTCTCCTGCCTTGGCTTCCCGGAGTGCTGGGATCTGAGGTATGGACTACCATGCCTGGCTGTGGACTTAATAGCTTTAAAAGATGTCAAGTTTCCTTTTTGTCCTCTGTAGAAGGGGCTTTGTTGGAAGGACTAAAGGGTCAGCATAGGTGGGTTGAGAAGCTGGCACACACAGTCTGTGTACAATCACAGATAGGAGAAAATGGCTGCTCCCTCATCTCCCTCTACCTCAGCCCAGTGCAGACATCTGTTGCTGGTGACCCATTGCATCTGTGCACCCTGCAGCTTTTAGGACCCAGAGGAGTCAACTCCTGTTTACCTCAAGTGTAAAACTGGGATATTATTATTATTATTAATATATATATATATATATATTGGTACTGGGGATCGAACTCATGACCTTGCACTTGCCAGGCAGGTGCTTAAGCCACTGAGCTAAATCCCCAGCCCGATATTAATTTTTATATCAAAGTTTAAATACGAGAATTTCCTGGAAAAAAAAATCTTTATTATTATTAGGGTATCTGCTGGGTCAATTGTCCCTGAGACGGTCTTTAAAAAAAAAAGTCTTGGAGCAGGGGATTTAGCTCAGTGGCATAAGCGCCTGCCTGGCAAGCAAGAGGTCATGAGTTCAATCCCCGGTACCCCCCACCCCCCGCAAAGCCTTAGAAGTGCCAGGAGAAGCCAACGCCTGGCAGTCTCTAGGCCATAGTGACAGGGAAGCCAGGCTGCAACTAGGGGAGCCCCTGTGTGTATCTGTGCTGCTCCCAGAACTTAGGGTTTTGGGGCAGCCCAAGAGAGGAGTCTAGGAACAGGTAAATAATAAAACCTATCATGGCTAGGGTAGTGGTATACACCTGTAATCTCCCTGGTCCCGAGGCTGAGGCAGGGGGATCACAAGTTCCAGGTCATTCTAGGCTACGGATTGGGACCCTGGCTCAAAAATAAAGCTCCCCTCCCCCAAACAACGAACCAAACGAAACAAAACCACCCCACCGTGAACAGAAACGCTGAATTAAGGTGAGGCAGGGAATCCAGACAATACATTCAAGATAGGCCACACCCATCCTCTTTTTTTTTGAATCGGTACCGGGGATCGAACTCTCGACCGCGTGCTTGCAAGGCAGGCGCTGAGCTAAATCCCCAGCCCCCACACCCATCCTCTTGCAAGACTAGTGGAGGCTGGGAAACGCTAGGCACACGCAACAGCTCCGATGACTATAAAGCTTCTCCCAGGGGCCAGAGATTTAGCTCAGCGGCACAAACACCTGCCTGGCAAGCGCGTGGTCGTGAGTTCAATCCCCGGTACAAAAAAAAAACCTTCTTCCGGGAGGGTCCAAAAAGCAAGACCACAACACACACCACCAGCAGCCAACCCATGGAGGAAGAGATGTAACTATTACATTTGCATAGGTCTGTGGTCAAGCATCTTGTCTATCCTTTTCCCCTACAGAGGCAACCGTAGGCTCTGAATATACACAAGCCAGAGAGGAAGGTCAGCGCGGGATCAAATAAAGACCTGAGATCATTTGCAGTCCTCCCACCTTGGCCCCCTCTCAATCAGCGAATCTCAAATAAGGTCTCATCCGTTGCCCTGGGAACACCTCAAACCATCTCCCTAATCTATGCCGCCGAGCCACCCGGTGACCACCAGGGGTGCCGGGGTGGAGGGTACTGGGTTGCTCCTGGACTCGGGAGTCGCAGGCGCATAAGTTAGGCCACCGCTAGGGCACGGGCAAACGCCCTCTCCTCGGGCCCGGGACTCCGGCATGCGGAAGCAGGAGGGTCGGGGGTCTGGGCTGCAGGTCCTGCCCGGGGTTCGCTGTCCCTGCGCGGGCGCGGGCCTGGCGCGCTCCGGCTCCGGCTCCGGCTCCGGCTCCCGCTCCGCCTCCGGCTCCCGCTCGCTCCGCGCCCAGCGCCGGGCACCGGCGTCCTGCAGAGGGAGCTGTGCGCCGGATCTGGCTCCGGCTCGGCGAGTCCGCTCCCTCTTGCCGCCGTTGGGCCCGCCCGCCGGGGAGGGGCTCGCGGTCTCGCCGACAGCTGCTTCCTGCCGGGCGCACATCCTCGCGTGGAGGCCGCTAGGCTGGTCGTGCACCCGGTGGCCGAGAGCCGCCCGCCCGCGCCCGCGCCCGCGCCCGCGCCCCCGCCTCGCCCCGCGGCCAGCCCAGCCCGCCCGCAGCCCCTGCCATGCTGTCTTTCCAGTACCCCGACGTGTACCGCGACGAGACCTCCGTGAGTCCCCCGCCCGCCCCGCGCCCCGCGCCCGGGGCGCAGCCCCGCAGCCCCGCGCGCTGCGCCGCGCCGCGCCCCGCTCCCCTCCCCCGGCCTTTGTCTGCAGGAACCGGGCCCGGAGCGCGGGTCTCCTCCCCGCACCGGAGCTCCCTAAAATCAGTGGGGCTCAAGGGCAGACGTCCGGGTAGGCGTGGAGGCGACAGCAGGTGTCAGGGCTGTGTGACCCGAAGAACCCTTCAGCTTAAATATGGTGGTAGGAGAAAAAGTGTACGCTGCTGTGTTTCCTTGGGTTAGTGTGAGATGATGCAAGATTGGAAAGCGAAAGCAAACTTTTAGAACTTAGAATTTTGAAGTCCTTAGAGTGGAAGCTCATTCATTCCTTTGAAGCCGCCCCTGCCCCCCGCCTGAGGGCTGGGCGTTGGTTGCTGGGGGGCTGCAGAGGTGGGGACCGAGGGGTGGGGAAGGCGCGGCCCCGGCCGGTGGTGTGGCCAGGCTGATCCGAGTTTGCTTAAGAACTGGAGTTGAGACCGAGGGAGAGGTAATGGCCTTTTTCAGAGTAAGTTTTGCATGGTGGGAGTTAGCCATTTAAAGCCTAGAAGAGCTCCAGGTACATGCTGAGATCCAGTGAGTGAAGTTCTGGCTAAACATCATTCTTGTATGCCTAAAAATTAGCTTGGCGTTATAACAGCTGGATTGAATCCAGATATTGGGGTCATGATTCTTTCAGTACATTTCTCAGATTACCTATGATAGAATCAGAGTCAAAGTATTTTTGTATGATAGTTACACCCCTGCCTTTTACGTTGACCTTATTTATACCAGGAAGTCTGTACCCTGAGCTCAGTGTATCCCACATGGGGGTTAAGGGTGTCTAGGTGTCAAAGGACATATGTTGAAGCTTCCAAGTGGCCCTGAGGCATTCGTGCTTTCTTGACCAGTGGCCCTCTGGTAACCATGTTTCCCAGTCTGTTAAGCTGCTTATTGCATTTTCCCCGACAGTCCCAAGAAGCACTTCCTGTGTTCCAAAGGCCTGTTTCCCTTCTGTAGGGGGAGCAGAGGGTTCCTGCTAGAGTGGCAGGGGATGATCAAGTGAGAAGACCCTACTGCTGGTTCCTGCAATGTCGTTTCTTGGCCTAGTGGCTTTGGACACATCACTTCCCTGTTACTGGCCTTTTCTTTTTCCACGTCACATTTGGACTCCAGGGCTGACCAAACCATTCACATCAGGGTCTGTTTCTGCAGACCTTAGGGCCGGCAATACGTCTCACTGTCTCGCTCCTGGTTCTTGACATTCTGGTTTTTTTTTTGGGTAAATAACAATTACAAAACATTGCACTGTGGTTTGATAAGTACATTAAAAATAATTTTTTTAAAAGGAAGATTGCTTTTTCCTTAGTTTACTCCCATTCTTGGTACCATACAATTGTAGTTCCTTTTTATTTAACAGTATCCAAAGGGGTAGGGATTTTATGGAGACGTTGAAAGGTTATAAATCATGAACACAGAAGTGTGTAGTTTGTATTTGAATGCCCTTCAGTGTCTTCTCATCCAGAGAGCTCAGGATAACCTCAAGCCTCATGAGGGAGTGCATGTAGCTTATGTTCAACCTGAATGCGCCCATGCATTTACACTGCCCTTCCTAGCCTGCCCACCCATAACTTCCTGCAGCAAGGTTGTGGTTACTAATTAGTAGGTTTGACATGCATTTGCTTAAATTGTAGCCTTTGGTTTGGAAGGTGGGTTTGTTTCTCACTAGCGTGGGCTGGACATTACTATAGCTGTCTCTTTCACTTGAGCATCTTTCAGCCACATGGTCCCTCGTCTCCTGTGGAATTGCAAAAGTGGAGCATGAAAGCTTTTTTGGTGGACTCTGCCTTTTTGGCTAGAAGTTGGAAAGGATGGCTCTTGTTGGGCAGCGCCACTGACTGTTCTCAGTGCTGACATCAGTAAATTCAAGCCTGCTTCAGGGACTTGTACCTGAGGGAAAGGTGCTGAGTGGGAGAACACAGAAAAGCATAGGACTGATTTCCATCAGGAGACTGATTTCCATAACAGGGTAGTCTAAATGTGGGGTGCTTTTGTACCTCCCTGTTGGAAACAGTACAAGAAGGCATTTCACAGTAGTATGTAGAAAGGAACTTCAGTGTAAAAATGTTTTCATGACATGTAAGTCAGCCATGGAATCATACTACCCATCAGTTATGTAGTATGAATTTTTTTTTTTTCAAAACAGATCTTGTTATTCTGTTGAAGGGACACTTCCAAATCATGGGCAGACTGAGCAAGCTCAGGGACATTAGTCCCTGCGCAGTGGTGCACCCCCACCTGGCCGCCTTTCTGAAAGCATGCCCACTGCACTGTGTCCTGAGCTTGGCCCTCCCAGAACCTTTCCAAGTTTCTTTCACACAGTGGCAGGCCTTTGTGTTGCATCCTACAGACAGAGCGCTTTTCCATGCTGACCTTTCGTCTCTCTGTCTTCTTCAGCTAAAACATTCTTTTCAAGAAGAATGGCCTGACACCTTTGAGAACCTGCCAGTTTGGGTTCTTATAGTAATGTGGGCAGACATGTTGCCAATGAGCTACTTAGTATTTCCTTCTGTCCCTTCCCTGTTTCTCTGTTACATTCAGAAAATACTAGGTTTAGTTGGGTTTTGGCATTAATTCCCTCACGTTGCATTTTGTCTTTTGCAGGTACTAGATTATCATGGGCATAAAATATGTGACCCTTATGCTTGGCTGGAAGACCCAGACAGTGAACAGACAAAGGTAATTTGAGCTCATAATTAAAGATAAACAACCTTAATAGTCTGCACCGAATTCTAGAGAATGGTGACTATAGCTTTTTCTTGCTGCTGTTTTCCCTGTATTTTTGCTACTGGATAGAGCATATACTTGTTGGTGTTGCCTTTTTTTGTCAAAAGATTCATGAGAAAAAAAGGCAAAAGTATGTGTTGGTCTCCTGAAAAAAAAATCAAATTCCTGTGTAACATTTATGGTTTGTAGTAACACTAGAGAACCAGCTATTTGAAAGCTTTAGAAGGAAAGGAGGAAAGAAAATTGATTTTGCTAGAGCAAACTGCTGTGAAGGACAGTCTGCCCAATACACTTTTTTTCCTCAGAAGAAAGAAAATCTCTTGGAGCTTGGTGGCAGTTTGGGAGACTGAGGCAGGAGGATCACCAAGAGTTTGAGGCCAGTCTAGGCTGCATAAATGAGTTTAAGGCCAGCCTGTACTCTAAAGTGAGACACTGTCTCAAAAAAATAAAAAAAATCTTATTCAGGTCTTGAAAACTGCATGCCTTTCCTGATTATTTATTGATTTTAACATAACAGGTAAAAACTAAATTATAAGTGTATATAAAACTATAAATATATGTAAAAACATTTTTTTATTTTATACAGTAAGGGAGATAGAGGGGAAATTTTTCTGCTCTGTTTAAAAACATAAAGCTTTCTATTCCTTTGGAGAAGCATGTAGTAGTTGAAGAGTTCAGCCAGCTACCCCTATGTGCCGTGTCCAATGGATATTTTTCCCTCCTTTCAGTCTAGCTTATCATTTATGTAACTTTACATGGTTAATTAAAAAACTGGGAAGGGGAGCAATGGTCCATAAATTCATCTCAAGTTCTTTGACTTCTGTTTATAAGCCTACTTAGTACATAAGAATATATGCACTAATGCTAGTACACTCGCCACTTTAGATATATGAGCTTCTTTGGAATCTTAGTACATTTGCTGTTTGAAAAAGGAAAAGACCAGATGCTCTGTAGGTAGTTTTGCAGATCAGCCTCCAAAAGGCTGTGCCTTCACTCCTTGGTATCTTGTGGACCCTTATCTCCATCCACACCAGTCTTTTTGTAGATTTCGTATTTCCAGGGTTGTTCCGATTTGCCATGCGCCTGGCTGGGGGAACGGAGGCTCCTTCATGACCAGGAAAGGAGTCGGGTGACTAGCTTAGACAGGGCATGGTGAAGTGTGGCAGAGGAGAAGGTCGAGGCAGGAAGATCTTCTTCCTACTGGAGAAGAACCTCATGGCCATTCCTTCCTTCAGGGCTGTCTCCTGGTTTACCTGTTCTCCTGTTTGTCATCCTCAACTCCATCTCAACTAGCATCTCCTCCATCCATTGTGGAAGCTTTTTATGATCTTTATTCACTGGAGTAAGCACCACTGTTGAGATTTTCTAATGATCTGCCCTTTTAGCTACAATCCTACATTTTCTCTTTTACCTAATTCCCTTCCAGAAAGCCAGAGGTTTCATAGGTGAGAATGTTTGCGATTTGGGTTCCATGTTTCTTTGAAAGAAGCATTGGGTTATAGAAGTAAATTGATAGAAACTCCAAGGGGAGGAGCAGATGGATATCTTTGGGGGTAGCAAAGGCTTTGGTTCTGCAGATAAGGTGAACAGCAGAGGGAACAGGTATAAAGTTGTCTCTTTACCCTCATCGGGCACAGATGACCTTCATAGTCCGGCAGTGGGCCGAGCTGAGACCAAGAGGTTGAACCTGGGGAAGGAGAGTCATGGGCACCTTGTATACCGTATTGGGCAGGAGCTACTTGGAAAGAAAATGAACCTACCTTGAATTCCTTGAAAGGTCACTCCAAGACATAATGATTTCTTTGCCTGAGGTATTGGGTACAACCTTGATTTCTCCAGCCTGTGCTAATGATAGAATGATTCAGCAGTGTCACGGTGACCCAGATTTAGTTTACATGTTGATAGACACACACTCTGCTGTTTCTTAGTTGGTAATGACAGGTCTCATTGATTACAAGCAACTTATTAATGGGTAGTTAGCTTCTAATTAGTAGATGAAATTTTGTTAGTGATCTCACAATAGCCCTGATAGAAGCTAATAACCTGAGAGGGTACACTGTTTGTGCAGTATACATTTATTATTGGATGAAGATACTCTGTCTCCTTTAATTCTTAAACTCTGAAGTAGATCTTTCTATTTTTCCACTTTACAGAGGAAGACTTTGAGGTACCAAGTTATTAACTTGCCCAAGGTCATTTAGCTAGTGTGTACCCAAGAGTGGAAGCCAAGTAACCCAGAAATTATTTCTAGGTTTACACCAAGAAATAAAAGTAGGATTCAGATACAGAGGTCTGTGCTTGTAAACCTGCTACTTTGGAGACTAGGGTAGGTGGATCCCTAGTTCAGGGCTAGTCTGGGCAACTTAGTGAGAAAAATACATAAATGAAATTATTTGCCTCAAAAATAAATAAGAGCAAGAAGACTGAGTTGTAATAGCCTTGGGTGTGCAGATTATTTGTGTCTGCCCCTGGACCCTTTCCAGGCCTCCCGAAGCTAACGTGTTCAGGTGGCATGCCATGAGTGTTGAGGTATATAGTTGGTATCTTCCCTCTTCACCTTCATGTTAATCTGTCTTCTGCTCCTCTAAACAAGCTTGCAATGGGAGCTTCTGAATCAGCTGGGCTCGCATGGGTTAAACTGCATTCTCCTGTCAAAAAGTTAGGGTGTGTTTTTTTCTTTTGGTGGAGGGGGAATGCAAGAAGGTACTAGGGATTGAAGCAAAGCCCTGGTGCATGCTTGGCAGGAGCTCTTCCACTGAGCCACACCATCAAACCGCCAAGATATTTTTTCTCCTTTCTTTTTTGAGACAGGGTCTTGCTGTGTCGCTAGCCGTGAACTTACTCTGTAGCCTAGGCTGGCCTCGAACTCATGGCGATTCTTGCACCCTCAGATTCCTCTGAGTGCTGAGATCATAGGCACATGCCACCATGCTCAGCATAAAGTGTATGTTTCTAATGAGCAGAAAAACAGCACAAATGTTTTTCTGCTCATAATCATAAAAGCATACCCACAAAAGTGTATTAACCAAACCTTTATATAAAGAGAAGAATGTTTTATGGCTTCCAAAACAAACAGCTGTTTGTCACATTTTCAGTGTCAAGCATTTAGAAGCAAGAAACCTTTGTTGCTCTTTTGTTCAGAATTTAGAAATGCTATAGGTAGGTCTTTGATTTATTCTAGTATCTAATCTAGCTTATCCAGTTTTGACAGTGGCTGGTATTTAAGGCTGTCTTTTATAAAAGAATATCAGAGCAGACTGGTAGCTTCAAAAATTCTCAAAAACAGAGGCTGGAGCGGGGAAGGTAGAGCCTGGGTGAATTCTTTCAAGTCATCAGGGCCCACATAGCCCTATTTATAGCAGATAGTCCAGACTGTAGATCCCACATAATTCCATTGATTTCTCTGAAACAAGTGATGGGGGAATTTAACAAGTGTTTGGTAAAGAAAAAGCAGTAAACCAAGCTCTGCTTGATAAATACCTAATGTAATGTACTTTGGTAGTATAAATACCAAAATTGGAATGATAAAGAGATTAGCATGACCCCTCTGTAAGGATTCCATGCAAAATTTGTGCAGTGTTCTATATTGTTTAAAAAAAGGTGCACACATCAGAAGAAATCACCAACAGAGTGAAAAGAAAACCTATGGATTGGGAAAAGATTCTTGCCAACTGTTCCTCAGACACAGGACTTCTATCTAGAATGTATAAAGAATTGAAAAAGATCAGGACCCCTATATTCAGAGACCCAATCCAAAAATGGGCATCTGAGGTGAACACACACTTCTCAGATGAAGAAATACAAATGGGGGGCTGGGAATAGGGCTTACCTGGCAAGTGGGAGGTCCTGAGTGTAATTTCTAGTACCCACACACAGAAAAATGCAAATAGCAAATGAATATATTAAAAGATGCTCAACATCATTGGTCATTTGAGAAAAGCAAATTAAATGAATACTGAGATTCCATTTCACTCTGGAAAGAATGTCTAACATCTAGAAATCAACCAATGACAAATGTTGGTGGGACTATGGGAAAAAGGAACCCTTCTCCATTGTTGGTGAGAATGTAAACTGTACAACCATTGTGGAAATCAGTGTGGAGATTCCTCAACAACTAGGACTAAGGGTTCCATTCAACCCAGGTATTCCTCTTCTGAATATTTTCTCAGAAGAATTGAAAACATCATATCAGAGCAATATATGTACAATCCTGTTTATAGCTACACAATTTGTAATAGGCAGATCTTAGAAACAACCCAAATGCCCATCAACTAAGGAATGGATAAAAAAGATGTGGCATTTTTATACAATGGAATACTACTCAGCCATAAAGGATGATAAACTCAAAGCTTTTATAGGTAAATGGATGCACCTAGAAATCATATTCATAAGTGAAATAAATCAGACTTGCATGTGTAAATACCATGTAGTCTTGCTAGTATAAGACACTGAAAGTAAATAAGATCCAAAAGTTATAATAGATATAGTAAAAGGGAAAGAAACTGCTCAAAGGGAAATTAGTTATTTAATCAATGCTGCATGCCTATATCTGGTAACCTGAGCAACTATTTTGAAGATAACAATATTTAATATAACAGCCATTGTTGGATTCCTATCATCTTGATTTGAAATCCCATATCACTATTGATTTTTGTTGCTGTTGTTGTCAATTTGCTTTTGTTGTTGATGTTGGCTTTTTTTTGGGGGGGGGTTGCTTTTTGATTTTTCTCTTTTAAAAAAGAGCATAATGCTTATGTAATTTAAATTATTCTGAACCACATTAAAAATGTGGGAAGTGGACTTAATTTGTTACGTATTTTATTTAATCTAGTGTATGCAGGTAACTTTTACATAGTCAATATAAACTATTAAGATTTTTTCCAGCTAATTTTTTGAAACCTAAGGTATATTTTACACTTATCACTTGTACTAGTACACATCACCGCTGTGTCAGTACATGAGAGCCAACTGTGGCTGATAGCTACTGTACTGGATAATGAAAATATGGAATCTTTCTTACAAATACAGGTGTAAAAATGGAATAAAAATTGACAATTAAGTAGAATTTTTTACAGGAATTCAAGAACAGTTTAATGTTAATATAAGTAAATTATTTAAAGTTACATAGCTAGCCTAGTTGATATTTAAAAAGTTAAATCTAAAAAGAAGGACTAACTGCTTGAATAAGAAGACAAGTATCTTTCAGAGTGACAACTTAAACACTATGAATGTTCTCTGTTACTGTTATTTTTATATGTCTTGCCAAGATTTGACCATTACAGTAGAACAAGAGCCAAAATTTGATACAGGGGAAAATAAAATCATCATTCATTATAGATAATATGACCATGTATCTAGAAAACCTAGGGAAAATAATTTAAAACTTGCTAGAATGAGTGAATGGAGTTAAGCCACTAGGTACAAAATAAATGTAAAATCAGCAGTACTTGTCAATACCACCAGTACTGATAAAATGAACTCATTTGATAGCAACAAAAAGCTGCTCTCTGAGAATGGCAATTTCAAGCCCACTTGGACAGTAATAATGTCACTGGCACACATGGGAGGATCTAGGGCTGGGGATATGCAGTGGCTCAGTGGCACGGGGCTTGCAGCTAGCATGCCCAGGGCTCTTAGTTATCCCTCAGCACTACATTTTAAAAAGGAAAAAAGAGACACACAGAGAGAGAGAGCATTGTAGACATTATAGTAGTGAAAAACTGAAAGAATCATTTCCAACAATGATTCTTTGTAGATGATATAACTTCCTGATGCAATATTATGACTAATTAACAAGTCGAGTTATGACACTTGCTTACTAACCTGAAAAGATGAGTATGGTAGAACATGAAGAGGGAGGTACAAGATTATAGTGTTTCACATGATTATTTAAAACATACTGAGAGGAAGTCAAGATGGCCCATCAGTGAGCAACAGAATACAGAGCCTCCCAGGAGAAACAACTCATGTGCCAGAATAAAACACCCTGGAGAGACCCAGACAGAGGGAGATGGAGCCTCTTGACACAGGAAGAAATTAAAACATAAAAAAGCTTGTCAAATACGTTGGGACTACAACTGGAACAGCTAACAATTACAGGACGCAGCATTTTCGTTCGCAGCGACCTGCCAAGTTTGCAACGACCTGAATCCACGCCGACCGGCAGAGGCACCCAAATTCGTTCCCGCTGCCACTCACAGGAAGCACAGCAGTGCTGAGGTGGGGGGTTGGTGAGCCCAATGGAGAGCAGAGCCGGTGAAGGGACCTTCATTAATCCACGGTTAGTGCTGGGAATGAGACCCTCCACCAAGGGAAGGGCAAGACCAAATGGGCGACATGTTGGAATTGGGCAGGGGGAGCCTGAACTGGGAGCAACAGTGACTTCAGTTGGTTGCTCCCTCCCCAGAGCATATTCGTGGGATTTGCTTGGACTGTGCTGCGCTCCTGGCCAGGACCCAAGGAGCTGTCCCAAATCGATTCCCTGTGCCTAGCACGCACTAACCGGGTGATTGCCCCTGCAGTTTGGCTGGCCCGGTGGGGAGGGGCAGGCATATGCAGCCCCTGCTTGCACCTCAGTGACAAGAGCAGGCAGGAGAGGGCGGAGGTTCCCTCACCAGCATGCTTTGGAGGAAACGTTGCCAACAGGGAAGGGGGCTGGGACCTGCACTGTAACCTGTGTGGAGGAAGCCAGGACCATGACAGGAGAGAGAGGCAGGAGGAGGCCCCCAGCCCAGAACCCTGAGAGCCCTGATCCAGGAGAGGGAAAAACAAGGGAGACTGAGGGCAGCAAACACACAACATCAGACATGGCTTCAATGCACATTAAGAGATATCTTCGGGACCTTGTAGACGAGCTCAAAACTGAAATATTAAATCAGGTAAAGCAGGACATGAGTAGAGTAATAAAAGAAATGCTCTCAGGAAGCATCTCTCGGATGATACAGATGGAAGAAGGGAGGAACACAAAAAGGGAGAGAAACATTCGATAAAGAATATAAAGAAAATATAGAATACATGAAGCAGATTCAAAGAGACTACCAGGAAATTAAAAACTCCATTGAAAGCTGGCAAAATGCCTTAAAAGAAACTAAGGAGCAACAGTGGGAGCAACAGTGCTGCGCTCCTGGCTATCAAAACTTGGAGACAAGTTTGCAATGTGTGAACATGAAAGGAAAGATCTCTTAAAAATAACAAGGAAACAGGCAGTAACAATACAAAGGCTAGAAGATGACAAGAGAATCTACAATTTAAGAATAAGAAACATGAACGAAGAAGCAGGAATACATACAGGCAAATTACAAAGGCTATTCACAGAAATAATTAAGGAAAACTTCCCAAGCATGGGAAAAGAAAATGACATTCGGTTATGTGAGGCATACAGAACTCCAGCCACCTACAACCAAAACAGAACTACACCCAGACATAGAATAATCAAAATACCAGAAATTCAATATAAAAACAGAATATTAAAAGCCGTCAGAGAAAAGAAACAGATTACCTATAAAGGTAAGCCCATCAGAATCACGGCTGACTTCTTGACACAGACCATCAGATCAAGAAGAGCTTGGAGCGAAGTATTCCAAGCCCTGAAAGAAAATAACCTCCAGCCCAGATTGATGTACCCTGCAAAACTGTCACTAAAAATTAATGGAGAAGCAAGATGCTTCCATGACAAAGAGGAACTGGGCGAGTTTGTGACCACCAATCCAACCGTACAGAGAATACTGAAGGACATTCTAGAGAGAGAGAAAAAATACCAGGATTTTAGGAACAGTGGCAGAAAGGCCTCAATGAGCGGGGCAGGAAGTAGAATGAAGGAGAAAACTAAACAAAGTCAGAAAAATGCATAGCAGAAATGAGGCAGAGAAGGATGGCTAGAATCTCTAACATAGATGGCCTTGATACACTATATTGTTAATAGTGCACCAGGATCTAAAACCCGCATTACTCACACTACTCCGCTTAGATGTATTATATTCTGTTCCAGTCATTCTACCTGTACTAGATTTGAGGGCACAGACAGTAATCCCGAAAATAATAGGATATAGTATGGTAATCATCCTTAATTTCCTATTAACTTAATCTAAAGCGCTGTAAAACCTACACTGTTTTACCATGACTGATCATAATGGAATCTGGTTTATTGGATCGCTGTTTTGTATTGATAGATTTTATTCAAAGCTGTTATAATTGATAGTATCAAGTCTGAGAGTATAGGCAACTGCACTGAAGATGACAAGATCCACTAGAATATCCACTATGGTTTGACTATTACCTGCCTTTGAAGTTTTATACTGTCTACAATGTTTTATTTTACTAACATTGTTATTTACTGCTATACTCAATTATACTGCTATAGTCAATTATGCCTGATGATATAGACATTCTATTGAAGATTGTAGATCACCTTCTACTGTGGTTTTATGTGACTTTTTGGTTTCGTGTTTTTATAGGAATTTGTTTTGTTTTGTCTTGCTAAGTTTTGTTTTTCCCTCTAATACACTAAGGATAGAAATACATGTAGAGACTCATGCATGCGTAGCTGTTTGCACTCTCACTGTTTGACTATCTACTTTGTATGCTTTAATTTTGTAACTTGAACAACTATTTCTAAGAGGACAATATGTAATTTATTAACCAGAGATTTCTTATTGTTTATCTTTTTTTTTAAATTCTGTATTAGCATAACCATGTTGCTAAGTTGTTACTGGCTCATTGAACTTCTTTGCAGTCTCACTGTTTGAATATCTACTTTGTGTGCTTTAATTTTGTAACTTGAACAACTATGTCTAGGAAGACAATATGTGATTTATCGACTAGTGATTTCTCACTGCTTTTTTGTCTGGAATTCTGTATTGTTTCTACCCCTTTTTCTGTTTTGCTTATTTTCTTTTTAAATAAAAAAAAAATACCTTTGTGAAGACTATTCTGGAAGAATCGTTACGGAAACACAAACTGAATACCCAAAATTAAATGCAGGAAATGTTGTCGGTTAAAAACATTGTAGATGTGTGTGTGTGATGTGTCCTACTTCAATGCCTTGGTAACTCAAGCCTCCCATCTACTAGTAACGAGGCTCTGTTCCCATCCCTCCCTTCACTGGCATTAGTGTGTGGGGGGCTGATTTCATAATCTCAGCATCTTCAATTTCTCTGTGGTCTGTGCACTTTCTTCCCGTAGCAAACACTTGAGTCCCAGACTTCATGCTTCGCCTCAGCCCTTCCCTGCCACTTGCTCTCTCTCAACTGGTCCCCCTGCCCCTCTAGATGTGTTCTTATTTTGTAAACCATGTCCTTCTTTTTCTCTGCCCACAGCCACTCTCTGCATCTCTGACATAGTGACAACCTCCTTTTCCTTCATCACTACCCAGTAACATTTCCCCTCAAATCATGATGGTTTCACTTAGGATTTATTTATTTTCTTTCTTTCTTTCTCTTTCTTTCTTTCTTTCTTTCTTTCTTTCTTTCTTTCTTTCTTTCTTTCTTTCTTTCTTTCTTTCTTTCTTTCTTTCTTTTAGACTTTGTGATGATACAGTATATATCTGATGGAAGCCATCCTTGGAATTTTGAGTGCGGCTCGTCTTCTGAAGTAGTGTTAGGGAGTGTGATACTCTTTTGCAGCACTGGAGCTCCTAGCTAGCTGTCCAGCCATGAAATCACTAAAATTCAACAGTGTAGCTTGGTGCTGAGCTGTGATGTTTAGTATGTTAGGTGTATTAAATGCAGTTTTGATTTGCTGTGTTTTATACTTACAATGGCTTGGTTGGGCCCTAAGGCCATTGTAAGTTGAGAAAGTTCTGTAAATTGTTTTCTTGAAGTCAGTGGCAACCCAGCTACCAAGTCTAGAAACTGAAAAATCAGTCTAAGGGGAGTCTGCAAGGGTTTGAGTTGCCAAGACATTTGGCTAAAACATTCCCAGTGTCTTTCCTTGACAGGGGAGATTTAAATGTTAAAAGGCTTCTGATTTTCTCTAGGAGTTTTAAATACCCTAGGATTTCTATGTAGCTGTTTTATAATTTCACAGAGATAATGGAGAGCAAAGCTTAGGGAGGAAGATCCTCCATTCCCCAGTGGCCTTCCTTGCCTATGCCAAAGTGAGTTTTCTGTTGCTTGCTTTTGCTCCTCAGGCTGGCAAGGACTCCCAGGCCTTTGGAGTTTGTTTGCATCACTGTCTTCCTGTAGACAGCATGGCGGATCCTGGGGCAGTGTGAGGTTTCACCCTTCTTGCCCTCTTCACACACCTATTCCCCTTATTGATGACCTCTTCTCTTCCCTGAATGGCTTTTGGCCACCCCAAAGTCTGGAGAGAAGCAGCCACCTTCTGACCTTCATCTCCCGGTCTTACCCCACTGTATTGTGCCTTCACCCTCTTGGTTGAATATTTCAGGAGTTGTCACTGAGTTATCGAAGAAGACAGACACAGAGAAATGAGGAAGGGAGCCCTTAACTGTGACTAAAGGGCAAGCTGGGCTTTCCCTGGAGTTCAGTTCTGACAACTCTACACCTGGGTGAACCTAGTTAACTAAATGTGAATGACCAGCTGTGTATACCTGATGACTTGTTTTTTGCCCTGAGAGCTGCCTTGTTGGACAGAATGAGAAAAACAGCAGTTTCATTTCCTTTGTGTTTCCTGAGAGAATCAGTAAAAGAGTAGTATCCTACCCTATGGCCAAAAAATCTTTCATGTGTAATCATCCAGTAGAAAGCAAGGGGATAAACTTGTGGTTGTGTCAGAAGGATTAGAGGGATATACAGTGTAGATCTTTTCTAGGATATTATGTTCTCCCATGGACTGAGTAGTTAAAGGCAGCCCCATTACACCTGCTGGCAGAGAAGAACAGAAATCCTTTGATTTTGCAGGATAAGAAACCTGGAAATGTCTCCTCTTCCCTTGTCTCAACACTGTTGCTTTCCTTGACAGGGAAGAGTTAAATGTGAAAGTACTGAACATCTCTAGGATATTTATTTATTGATTGATTGATTGATTGTACCGGGGATTGAACTCACAACCTCACCACTTGCAAATCAAGCGCTTAAGCCACTAAGCTAAATCCCCAGACTTCTAGGATATTTAAATACCCTAGGATTTCTATGTGGGTATTTTATAACTTCACAGACGTCAGTCATGTACAAAGTTTAGGGAGATAAGCACTAGCTTTCACCAGCATCCTTCCTTTTCTGTGCCAGAATCAATGTTCTGCTTGTTTGCTTGCTTGCCTCTGATTTGTTTTGTTCTGTCAAGTTAACCCTGTGTGTGTAACAGGTTTCTGCTTGGTTCTGGTGTAGACCAGGCCATGGCCTTCCTGGACCTGTGTTTTCCCTAGCCTGGGTCCACACCCATCTCCCAAGGAGTTCAGGTCAAGCTAGGTAATCAGTGAATTGGGATTCCCCAGTCTGATTGCCTCTCCTTGAGTGGCCACTGCATTCTCAGGTCAACAGAGAACCAGGGACTGGAATCTTGTTTCCAGCTCTTCCAGAGCCACCAGAAGTTGGTCATGTGTCTTAAGCTCTGAGATGGCTATTAAAGCTTAATACTGGAGCTTTGGAGCCCTGGACATCAAGGGTATTAAATCCTTATTTAGGTTTACTGTGTTTTAGTTTTTTTTTTTTTTTTTTTGGTACTGGGGATCAAACTCATGACCTTGAGCTTGCAAGGCAGGCACTTAAGCCACTGAGCTAAATCCCCAGCCCTACTGTGTTCTTTGAAGACTTCAAGACAAACCAGGAATATCCTATTTGTAGATCCTTACTCTCTATACTATGAGGATTTTGATGCTACTTCTGTATTGAGGATGGAGTATTTGCCAGATGGGGCCAGGGGTTGGAAGATACAACTTGTTATTTTGTTCTGTGCATATAAGAAGATACCTAATTTGGGATTCATTTTCTTCATCTATAATAAGAGTAAAATCATGAATGTTCACTTAGCTATAAGCCATAATGACATTCGTGTGAGAAAATGTGTGTTAAATCCTTTTCACATGCATATCAAACAAATGGAGGTGTTTTTTGGTATTAAATATATTGGGATACAGACCTCCCAACACTGTCCCCCTAGTTGCTTAGAATATTGAGCTCCAAAGACTCGTCTTTTCATTTCATCCATAAAACTTAGGTGGATTTTCCTTTTGAATTCTAGGTTTCACACACACAAACACACACACGCTCAGTATTGATTTTTGAATGGAGCTACCTGGTTTCAGTCTGTGGTCCTTAAACTAGCCCAGCAGTCACCTTCAAACTCTTGGGTGGCATCTCTTTTAATTGCTACCTTGTGAGCCCAACCCGTGAAGTTGGCCTATGAAGACACCCTCCCATCCATTCATTACTATATATTGTCACATATTATCTCAACCTCTAGGACGTTTTAGGTCTCAAATATCTCACTAACTCCTGTGGGAATGTTTAGCTGCCTTATAGTTTGTAAGCACACTTCTCGTAAACCCAAACTTGAAATATATATCTAGGGAAATACAAACAAATTCTTTTTGATGTCTGGATGAAGTAATTGTCAAAGATAAGAGGCAATTGCTTATGACAAGTCACTCATCTTCTCTAAGCATTTTCCTTTCCTTTTTCTTTTTCTCTCTTGTTTTATGGAACAGGATTTTTGATACAAGCAGCAGAAACTGATTCTTTCCAAGTTGTGCAAATGGAATTTATGACACGTTAAAAGGGGGTCCTGGGATGGGCAGGCATGGAAAAGGCAGGAACCAGACACGTGGAGGACTCTAAGGCTGGAATTCCCACTTTTCACCCAGCACTGCTAATGGCATTAGTGATTTCCAGTTATTCAGGCCTCTGTCCCATGTTCATGTGAGTCCTGTACCCATGGGGGACTCTTGATGGACTAATCTCTAGACATTTGCTCACCCCGTGCTGTACTTGTGCCATCAGAGAAAAGACTGAGTAGAATCACCAAGGACTCTCTTTGGAGCTACAGCAGCAGGAGAGGCACTTGGATTTTATGTCCCACTTAAAAGGGAGGGAGAATGGACGCTGGCTGTTCCCAAGTCCATAGGGCAATTGATGTCATTCTCTCCTCTCCACATGTACTTTAGCCACTTCCATTCCCTTCCTTCCATCGTCTGTCCTCAGTTTACCTCGTGACCCCTCCACCAAGTATTAGGTTAAATGATACAGGTGAGCTGTCATAAAACAGGGATATAGGTGGTACTTGCCAACATGGGATTTACATAGTAGCCTGGGAAGACAAAAGATTGCAAATGGCCAAACCATCTCACTATGTTGTGTCAGACATCAGTGCCCAGAGGAGGCTGAGCTATATCTTGAGAAAAGCGTGGAACTCCTGCCCCATTTATTTACTATGGAGGAAAACTCCATTTTAGAAAATCAGATCCTAAACCAGTGAAGAAATGCTTTGTATGTATGTACATTTATAACACCGATTTTTTTTCCCTTGCAGGGAAAATTTCTCAGCTTTGGCTTCAATTGTGTACAGTTTTTCTTTGGAAAGTGCTGACATCAGATGAGGTATCAGATACTTAGTATGCATGAGTTCAGTCTTCAGCACCAAAAGAAAACATAAAAGAAATCTCACAAAGTAAAGATACTTTTGATTTCTTGCAGTTGTTTGTGTTTTGAAAAATATTTTGGTCATACTTAGTTGATTCAAATCCCATTTTCAGTGCTGTTCTGCCATGTCCATGGGGAAAGAGCTCAGTCCAAAGCCACCTGGGACACCTGATTAAGGGCACAGATCCCCACCCCCCACTGCTGGAGCGTCTGATTTCAGTAGAAATATCTGTTCCCGCCCCCAGATAGTTCTTTCGATCCAGAGAGTCTGGGAAAGCTGCCATGCTTGGACACGATGAGAGAGTGTTAATAATACCTTTGATTTATATAGGTCCTGATTTCAAGGAGCTAAATTGGACTGGTTGCCTCACTATTATTTATAGTGTCTTTGTACATGAGAGCAAGCGTGTTTGCAGTTCTAGTTTTTCTCATTGGAGGAAGCCAAATCATATGTCATAAAGAAGACATCTGGAAATCTTCTAGGTGCACAGACACTTGAATCAGGGATCCTTGGCTCCAGTTCTGCTTCCATACAGTCTCAGACCTTTCTCTTTTCCCATCCGTGCTGACTCCTCCCTGGGTCAAGGCGTGCATTCCTACACGGTACACAGTCATTCACTGGCTTCCCAACTTGTCTCCCTTCTTCTAGACTTTTCTTTCTATGCAGTTCCCTCTAGCAACTCATGAGAACCCTTAGAGATCTTGGAACCTGCTTTATGTTCATAGGGAGGTGATGATATATAGTTAAGTGAGCAACGTAAGAGAAAAAGAACTATTTTGAAGCCTGGCTTCAAAGTGTTACTAGTTTTGGTCATGTTTTCAGGTCCTGTAAGCTTTAGTTTTTCTGACATATTTTAGAGAAAACCACCTTGTCTAGTTTTGATGGAACTTAGATGGTAGTGACAGACCCACAGTAAGTGCTTAGTAAAAATGTTGTACTTACCCCTGAGCAGTGTGGCACTGAGACCACGTGCTTCTTGATTATTTTATTTTACTTCTGTCTTTTTGAGACAGGGTCTCGCTATGCAGTTCAGGCTGGCCTTGAGCTCACTTTGTAGCCCAGGCTGGTCTCGAATTTACAGCGATCCTCCTGCCTCAGCCTCCCGAGTGCTGGGATTATAGGCATGAGCCGCCACGCCTGGCTTCTTGATGATTTTAAACACCTAACCTTCAGAGCAATGTGGGACCAGTTCCTTTATTGAAGTTAATTCTTGGGCTCTGTTACTTGTTTTATTGACGATTATCACTCTGCTCAGATTTTCTTTCTTTTGGGGCCATGTTTGATCATTTGTGTTTCTTGCAAAATTGCCTCTTTCATTGAGGGTTTAAAATTTACTAGCATGGAGTCATGTATAAATAGTATCTTACAATAGCTTACTCTCCATTAATGGCTATGTTTCTGTATTATTTCTCGTTTTTTAAGTACCTGTAACTTCTGTTAGGGCTTTAACCAAGTGTAT
>PVLA01013059.1:0-39508 GCA_004027455.1 Hydrochoerus hydrochaeris | reverse complement strand
CAATTAACACCTATTGTTTGGGATTGTCCCTGCCTGGCCCTGGGCCTGGGGCGTTTCCTGCTTGGGGCTGGGGGTTGCTGCCAGGGTTGGCAAATACATATTCCAGCTTCTAAAAAATAAAGGCGGATTCAGATTCACTCACAGACTGGTGTGCAGTGTTTTCTGTCTCTCAATCGCCGACTCCCTGACCACCTTTGGGAAACCCTAGCCCTGCCGCAGCTGGACTCCGACAAGTTTAATCTTTCCTTGTTCTGTTACTCTGGTATGTGTACTGCTCATTAACCATTTAAACTATGCTGGTGACTTCCTTGGCAACTAGAATATAGCTAGAAAAAATACTTTAAATAATAGCATGTGTATTTACATATATGTATATATTAGATGCATGCATATTGCATGCAGTGTATACCATAGGTGTGCATGTATCACAAATGCTCACATCTGATTCTCTTGGTTTCCTCTAGATTAGAGAAGCTTTAGTATCCTTAGTAACTCCATGAGTTGAGAGGATATATTTGCATCCACATTAGAAAATTGTGTCATCTCCTTCGAGTAGACATTCTGATTTGGCAGAGAAGAAGAAATATCAAGTAATTAAATTCCCATATTAAAATAAATTTGAGTGTTTTTATCCTGATATAAGCATGTATGCATGCACATTAGTGTGTATTGGATTTTTGTTTAGGGTTAATGTTGAAGCTTTTTCTGTGTAAATATGGAAATTGCATAGTGACTTCTTTTTTATCTCCTTTGTTTCCTTTTATTTTCTCTTATTATTCTGTAGCTTTATCATTTACTGTGTGTTAAATACTATGTTCTTGAATTGTAGATACATCACATTATGGGCTTACATTACTGTGATTTATTTAATAGACTGCTTGTTTCTGTGGGCATGAAACAAACTTAATTTATCTCTGTATTTGCTCTGCTACCAAACACAGAACTTGATGTTCAGTAACCATATAACTGAATGAATTATTTGATTTACTTATATAAATAACTATACAAAGATATATAAGATTTGGAAGTCACTTTTATACCTGGTCTTTAGACATTTCTAAAATATAGCATTTATATCTTTAATCATTGTTAGACATAAAGGATAACCACAAATACCAACCCTGTTATCTGACATCTTGTGATGTATTTTTCCTGTAATTGAACATTATCTTTCCAGATTACTTCCTTTTAAAAAAAAATGTATCTTCACTGCCTTTCCTTATCGTGCTTGTGCCTTCATCTGCTGCCTTATACATTTGGGGAATATTTATAAGAGCTGCTTTAGTGTACTTATCTGCTAATTCTATTATCTGTGACATTTCTGAGTCTCTTTCTTGTGATTGATTTCTTTCCTTGTGTTGGGGCCTGTTTTTCTATTTCTTTACATGCCTTGTAATATTTTATTGGTTGTCAAATGCTGTGAATTTTATGTTGTCCAAGGCTGGATCCTTTAAAAGTCCTTTAAATATTTTTTAGATTTGATTCATGATGTAGACACGTTCCCTGGAAACAGTTTGACCTGCTCAAGACTTACTTTTAAGCTTGGGTGAGCAGGTCCAGAGCAACCTTTGGACTAGATTAATTTAGTCTTGCTTCTAAGGTAAAGTACTTCTAGGAACTTTCCCCAATACATTGCAAGTTTTCTTTTCTCTGACTTTTGGAAACTTGACCTAGTCCCAACCCTTTCTAAGCTTTAAAAATGGCTCTCTCTGTTCCTTTTCCGTGGCTTTTGCCCAGCCTGGCTCCCTCCTCGTGTGCCCATCCTGCCCAATACTACACAGATGACTTCAAGCAGAGGCCTCTGAAGTCAGCTCCTGCCTCATTGCTCTGTCCCCACAATTCCCAGAGACCTTTACTTTGCAAATTCTGAACTGGGGTAGACCTTAGACATTGTGGTTTTCTTTTTTGCAGTAAGTCCTGAATGCATTTCAAATAGTGGGTTGGGAGCAATCATAGGTTTTATTTTATCTGTTACCTTTTCTCTTGGTCATCATTGTCTTGTACGACCTATTGTCCAGTATCTGAAAACTGTCATTTCAGATATTTTGTCTCATTGTTTTTATTTGAGGTAGGAAGATAAGCTGTATCTCTGTGGCTTCCTCATGGGTAGGTAAATAAACTTTCAAACAGAGTTCTTTTTATATATTTGTATATATTGCTTAGTGATATAATCACTGTAAATCTGAGACTGGTGTGAATCACTTTTCCTGTGCATGCTAAAAAAGGATAGTTGAAAAACCTGTCAAATACTAAGCACCTCATATATGCTAAATATTTAAATATTTTCCTTCATTTCATCCCCTCATAGCTAAACGCTGGTAATCTCATAAATGAGGCAGTAGAGCAGGGAAGCTTGCCCAAGTTACCCATATGGAAGGAGGCAGTGCTGGAATTGATACCCAAGTCTGCCTACCTATACCGTTTCCATTCTTTTGAGAATTGGGGGGCAATGACTAAAACAAAACCAGCTATATTTTTGTCTCAGGCCATCTCTGCCTTTACACTTAAAAAAATTACCTTAGGTGAATATATGACATTGGTGAAGAGGGAAGGGAATTGTAAAGGTTTTTTAAAAAATATTGCATTGAAATTTAAAAGATTTGTTATTTAATATTTATGCATATCATCTTTTTATTGTACTTGTAATCTGAAGATTTCCAGGAGACCACAAGAATTAAGAACCTTTGTTCCATTGATCTAGAATTTGGACTACAGTTTACTCAGGAATAACTTGATAATACAAAGTAGACTGCTAAGAATAAGACCACAGTGTCCATGCCTTCAGATTTTGGCAATAACCACAAAGTAATAGTAAGTACAAGGATAATATGCCTAATTCTATCTAAAACTAAATAAAGAAAACTCTCTCAAGGAAAAAAAAAAAAACACTGAATTTTTTTAAGGATTAACACAGATAAAATGGACTTCAGGCAGTTTAAGACTTCCCTGCATAGAAAGTAAGAATGCAGAGCAGGTAGGGAATTTAGCTTTGTGCCTCAGATGGAAGGAATTCCTGGCAGACAGATTTCATTTCTATGAGATGCAGGAGACAATGTCATCTGTTAAGGGGAGGAGGGCTGGTAAGACAGGGGGCGAGTGAGGAGATGAGAGACGCTTGGAGGTAGTCTCAGGCATGGAGAGGAAGCTGAACAGAGGAAGATAGTACAAGTGTGCGGACCAGGATTTGAGAGCCCTGCATGGCTTTCTCCTTGGTATTGTGTCTTGTTAGAGGATGCGCACAGACAAGAAGGAAGTGATTTATCCAGGTTAGGTTTCAACAGGTGGCTCAGATGAGAGCAAAGGGTACAATGAAGGATGAGCATTTACAGAAGAGTGATGCAGAACTGTACCACACACTCCCACAGGCGTGGGGTTGGAACAGTGGAGCAGGGGAGAGATGGACAAGAAGGTGGAGAGGTGGGTAGAGGGAAGGACGTGATGACAAGCAGGCAGGAGGTTGGAAGGATAGGAAAATGGAGGACAGGGTCATTAGCCAGTGACAGCAATAGATTGGAACTCTCTCTGGCATCTGCAGAATCAGGAATGTTTCATCATAGGATGTTGGGGAACCATCTGTGGAAGAGGCAGATGGTGACCTTAGAGCCTATAGGCTTAAGTTTGAACCCTTAGCTGTGTAACCTGCAATGTTAGGTTCTTTCCCTTAGCTGTGTAACTTTGGACAAATTTTATTACTTCTCTACATTTTTGTCTATAAGGAGAGGGATAATATCAACATCCATGAGTTTTTACAGTCTCCGGTGTTTGTAATATAAATTATGGGACCTACAGTGGGGATCCAAACGTGCTGGTTTCCTTTACCCTCAGCTGAGAGTACTGTAGGAATGGGTAGGGAGGGGATAAGGGAGACTTTGAATGATTTCCTATTAAGGGAATGAAATGAGGAGGCTTAGCTGTGTGGAAATTGTTTTCTTTGTCCTGATTTCTCCACACCAGCAATGATTACAGCCTTTCTTCTCCAAGCTACATGAAGGTAACCCATAAGTAACCAGTGCATATATGTAACTCAAAAGTTATTTTCTGCACATCACTCATATAGGCATTGCCTGGACTTTCTGTTTCTGGGCCTATTTTAGACCTTCAGAAACAGCAGCTGAAGTTGAGACCTTGAAACAAAATTTAAAAAGTATTCCATTTGGCCTGGGCATGGTTAGAGAAGCTTGTTGGACACTAAATTTCTGTGATCTCAACTACAATAAAATCTTACAAGTGAAAAAAAAAAATATTGTAAGAGCTGAGCTCTATCTGCAGATGGAAACCTTTAAGACATGTATTATCTATTGTACTCAAGCTCAGTTCTGTAATCTCAGTGTTTGCACTCCCTGCATTCATATTCTAATATTCTAAACCCCATGCTGATGATGTGATTTGGTCACAAACCAGGAGCTCTTGTGATCAGGGTTCATGGTTCAAAGATCTCCCCACTCATCTAAACCACAAGAATTTCATGAGATGAGTCAAGAAGTGGTCCTCTCCAGATGCTGAATCTGCCCACACCTTGCTCGTGGACTTCCAGACTCCAGAACTGTGCGAAATAAATTTCTTAATCTATGGTATGTTGTTATGCCATGTACTCCTGAAAATAAGATCTAACTGGAAATATACGCTAGTGTGATTTTTCAGAATACTCACAGTACAAACCCTACCCCAAAATGAGCCCCGTTAAGAAGGTAAGCCAGATGGATGCATTCAGTATATCCCTTGTAACACACAACAGAGGTATCGAACTGTAAAAGAATATTATAAATAAATAATATTATTGACATTAGTACTTAGAATAAATGATAATATAAATTATAATTAAGTTTTTATAAATACACAAGCAGGCACCTTTGGATTAGGAGTAAATGCCTGTGTAAAGAGATGAACTTGAGACTTACTGTCAAATGACCAGAGTACAGACACAAGGCATGAATAATGTGAACACTTGATCACAAACAGGCATGGTTGTGTCTAATATCAATCTTTATAATTCAGTATGTCACGTGGTGTAATGACTATACTTAATGAACATGTGTGAAATAAAATATTTTCTGAATTTTGATGCCTGCAATTTTTGGCAGCCTTTGTGTAGATCATCATTTTTAACTGTCATCATTTTTGTCACCACTCCTAAGCCTACTCTACAAGAGGTCATGACTTGAGCGAAGAACTCATGGCATAAAATCACTGACAGCTATGTTGCCAGTGCACTAGGGGCAGGCTGCATGGACAAGAGGCATTCATTTAAGGAGAGCTCTATCACTGGACATGAGAGATTGGGACCAGTGGTTCTACAAGAAATGGAGTTGCAAGAAATCTAGGCCAGAATTCAGGGTTTGGAGAATTATGACAATGCTCCAGAAGAAGATCACATGACTGTTCATATTTGAATATATGTATATTTTTATACATGAGCAAATATAAATTGTTATACTTGTAAAAACAAGACATCTTCTGAAAATAAGCCCCATTGCATCTTTTACAGCAAACTTACAATTTTTTTTTTATTTAAAGAGAAAAAAAAGCAGGAAAAGGTAGTAATATTACAGAATTTCAAGAAAAGAAGATAAACAGTAAGAAATCACTAGTTGATAAATTACATATTGTTCTTTTAGAAATAGTTATTCAAGTTACAGAATCAAAGCACAAAGTGGACACTAAAGCAGTGAGAGTGCAAACAGATCTGTTCAGCAAACCAACAAGAACCTAGAAATATGGTCATCAATCCCACACACCCAAACATACACGCAGCTGTATCTTTTATAGCGCTTCCTATTTCCTCTTTTTTTTACAATAGCAATTATACATTTTTAAAATTTTATTTAAAGAGAAGAGAAAAAAAAACAAAACAGAAAAAAGGGTAGCAACAATACAGAATTCTAAAAGAAAGAAAGAAAAAGGAGAATGAGAAAAAGCCCCACTAAGAAATCAGTAATTTATATTTATGTACTGTCATCTACAGCAAATTTAATATTAGATTGGTTCTTCATTTTGGGGGAAATATGGTATTAGCCCAAGAAAACTAAAACACACTGTGTATAACATTATTTAATCAACTTTTATCTTTGAAAAAGATATCTTGGGCATGCAGGCACACATCACTGAACTATAGCAAACTACATTTTCCTCCTTATCAGGGACATTTTCTTGCTTCCATAAAAGATAGTTTTGACCTTGAGGCTTTGCTTGTGAAAGTTAATGCCTACACAACCAAAGGACACTTTTTCCTAAAGGGGAAGAACGAAGACTAGTCTCCAAGTTCTATTAAGTGGTTCTGACCACAAAGGCATCTTTAAAGAAATATTCCTCTCTTCACTGAATGGGATCCTCGTGACCTCCATCCATTAATGCATCCTGGTCATTTATTCCAGCAGGAAAAATAGGCCTCAGTGCCCTAATGTGAAGCAACTAAAGCCTCCACAGGGGACCCCTTGCCCAGAGTGAATCACTGCTGATGAGGTTCTACCAGAGACATTTGTATGAGCTGTGCAATCACTCAGAAATGCTCATTTTATATTTTCAAGACTTAGTGGCCTTTCTCCTGGAAACCATGCATTTGAGAACATCTTTTCGAGTTTGTTCATACCCAGCTGGGAGAAAATACTGCCTAGTCATGAGTAGGAAAAAAGCAATTTAGAAAAATAATAGAGGAAACTGATGGTTTCATTTTTGTCTAGATTTTCTATGTCATCCTTGCTGGGCCTTGTCCAGACATGGGGCAGAAGAGAGATTCTGTGAGGGGTTGGGGAGACCAGCAGGCCCTGAGTGGCCAGAGAAGACCGGGGAGGACACAGAAGTGCAGAAATTGTCCAACTGTAAGAGAGCAGGAGTAGGGTGTGGCAGGCCCTGAAGACAGGCCTTTAAGGCTTACTTTTCCCTGTTGCAAGGTGGCTGGCTGTGGGAAAGCCTTACAGATCTTGGGGGGTGTTTCTGTGTCCTTGTTAAAGGAGAGTGACCAGCTTCCTTCAAACTCTGACATTATATGACTCAGAGAACATAAGACATTAACATGTCCTATGCCAGGATAACTAGCATCTAGTCAATCCCTTCAGGAATTAAAAGCAACACAGTAACTTTAACAGGAACCACAGGAAGTGTCTCTGTAATTAAGGTAATCTTTCAGTGGTTGTGGTTTTTGTTTGTTTGTGTGTGTGTTTGTTCTTTAAAGGCTCCAGAGAGCTCCTGCAGAGTTAATCACACATGTAGCCATGTGAGTGATGTGGAAAAAAATCACTGTGAGAAGCTCTAATCACTGGAGACTTTGAAGAAACAAGTTGCAAAGTGAAGGAAAGAGGAATTCCTGATAATTTTGAGCCCTTTGACTTAGTGGTGCCTTGTGCCAGAGTAATCAGTACAGGAGGACAAGTGTGGAGAAGCACAAACACAGAGATACGTTGTAATTTCGGTGCTTGAAATTAGAAGGTGAGAAAAATAGTCCAGTGCCCTTCTTATCAGTAAAAACTAACTAGGGTACAGACTACCTAAAATCCCACATCAGTGGCCTCCTTTTGTTATTTTTGTCGTGGTTGTATCCAATTTCTGAATTTTCTTTAAAGAAAATTGGGAATTTTGTGACAATATGAGGCAGAAAGTGTCAGAAGTGTACGTTTTCTCACCCACCTCCCTTGGCAAAGCTGGAACCAAGGAAGAGAACCGGCAGCAGGAAAGCGTTTTTCTGCAGTACGTGTGTGAGGGGCTCAGAGCTGCTCGGGATGAGTGAAGTGAGCATGCTTTACTCTAAACAGCCTCCTGCTAGGTCAGGCACAGTGGATAAGTGGATAAATGAAACCAGAAAGCAAAATTTGGGACAAAATAACAGAAGTATGGATAGATAAGAATTTGTTGTTGGAGCTAGAGAAATACGATAGACCACTTAGCTAGCATGCACAAGACCTTGGGGTTTGATCACCACCAAGAGAGAAAAAGAGAGGGAGAGAGGGACACAGGGAAAGAGGGAGAGGGAGAGAGAGAATGAGAATGAGAATAAACAAGGCTCAGGTCCCAGGGTAGTGCAGAACTGTGGCTGCTGCTCCATGGTAGCTCTGTCTGCCCTTTCTCTTTGTGGGTGAGGAAATAGAGGTCTGGGGAAGGTCTAGGTAAGCCCTGCGGGACAGTGCATCTTGAGTGTTTTCTCCAGTTTGGCTGAATTAGAGAGAAATTTCCCAGGCACTCCTGCCTCTGCCCTTTCATTCCTGTGTATGCCATTGTATTTTTCACTTCATTAAACTGAGTGCTCATAAAGAAACAACTAAACTTTGAACCTGGCTGCTCAAGCAAAAGACTTAAGAACATTTTTCTTTAATTTGCTATGAGAATTTTGTAGACATTGAAATAAAGGAAAAGCCTATTGAAGTTTTAGAAGGTAACAGGAATGAAATTAATGGATCCATACTCATTTCTTCACATTTATAATCATAAGTCCCCTAACTCTTCCTTATTTCATTTTTAATTATTATTTCTTTCTTTTTGCTAACAGACCATACAGTTATTCATCCTCTGTTTATGCTGTATCTATCTATACATCCAAATGTTGGTCCCTGCATCCATCTATCCATCTATCCATCCATTCATCCATCCATCAACTCTGTATCTTCTAAGTGATGACAAATCTCCTAAGGAAGAGAAAGACTTACATTTTATTCATTTTTGTGTTTCTTATGCCTCCTATACAGTTCTTACCATGAAATTTTATTCAATAATTGTATATGAAAGAATCTTTTGTCTATGATTTCTTACCCCCTTTACGAACTCTTTTTTATGGGACTCATACAAACCATTGTCCCCCTTTCCAATTCAAAATAATTAAGAAGTGCCTTCCTCAAAGGCTTATGAACATGTTTCATTGGGTTTTAGTCCTGAATACCCACAGCAGAGAGCTTTAAGAATTTATATGCAGGTTTCTTGGAGCTAGTTACTGGCTCTCGCAGCCAATTGCATGTCAAAAGGGTGAAGTATTATTGTGTTTTGGCTGAAAATGAATTTCCTTCTAGAATTAATTTAAAAACATACAATACTTCGCATTATTTTCTCTTATTATTTGTAGTTCATCTTTTTTTGTGAATTATTTGTAATGACTAATATAAAATAGAAATGCCAGAAGAGCCATGCTTAGTTTTGCCTCAGACTTTTTGGCACTGACCTGTAATGGTCTGAATAAAGGGATCCGTCCCATTCTCTTAACAGCCTTGCACCTATTTCTTTGGTTGAGGACAGAGGACAGAACACAGAAAGAATCTATTAAAATACTTCTCCCCTACAAGTACTCACCAGGCTTTATCCTGGTTAGCTTCCAAGATCAACGAGATCTGGCACATTAAGGGGTCATTCATCTTATATTTTGAATAAAAAAACATATTTGCAAAGAATTTAGGAGCATTAAAGGAAATGTGTTATGATCTTTTTAGTGGTATATATAGAAATACCAGCTGAGTATGCAGAAAATATTGAAACAAAGTTTATCCTCAAGAAAAACACATAGTTTTTAAAATTACACCCCCCACCCCAATTTTAAGGATTCACACTATCCCTTTATCTTTTCTTCCTTCCCGTATTTATTAACCAACTTCCACTCTGAAGAACTAAAGTTATTTCTACATGGAGCTCAACAGTGATGTGAAGACAAGTAGCAAACAAGTAAACAAATCAGTAACAGCTACTGTGAAGGAAATACTACAGTGTCTCAGTGATGGAGGGTAAGGGTGGCACCTGCCATGAATCTTCAGGTGACCAGGAAAAGCCTTTCTATGGGAACAAAACCTAAGTTGGGATCCACCGTGGATGAGAAGGAGCCAGCTCCAGAGTGGGTGGGGGGAACAGTACAAGAGAGAAAGAGGATGCAAGAGGACCCCAAGGACAGATGGAGCATGAAGGAGCATGCTGGAAGAAGTCCTGGAGGGCCAGTTTGGCTTGTGAAGAGGAGAATTGCAAAGGGTAATCAAGGCCTGTTTGGTCTTGGTAAAGGACTTGGACTTAATTGTAAGATTAGTTAAAGGTTATTTGTTTGTTTATTCATTCACTTATCAGACTGGTTCTATGATTAGATTTAAATGTTTGAAGAGAAGGGATTTTTGGTGAGGCAGAAGCATTGACATCAGTTAGGAGGCCACATATATCCAGGGAGAAATGAGTTTTCCTGTGACTCGGGGCAGCAGTGATCTTGGGACAAATTTAAGATGTATCTTTAAGGTAGTAGATTTGGGATTTTATAATGGAGTCAATGAGAGGGAAATGAGGAAAAACAGGGAATCCAGATGAATCCCAAGTTTCCAGTTCGAACAACTGGGTAAACAGTGGGGTCATTTCATGAAATTACACAGGAGGAACAAATCTGGGGAATATCAAGCATTCGGATTTGAGCACCTCAGATTAGCCTTCTGCAAGAAGTCTCAGGGAGTGATATTATGCATGCAGAGGAGTGCATGGGTATATAGTAAGTGCCAAGAGCAACAGAGATGGCCACATACAGAGCTACCTGCGTTTAGGAGATTCCCGGCACAATGGACAGGAGGCAGATACCATGAAGAGAACAGAGGAAGGGAAAAATGAGGGTGTTCCAGCAGTTAGAGCTTTGAAAGAAGCTGCTAAGCAAACAAAGGAAGTTGAGAAGAAGAGCGTAGCCACAGAGGAAAGCAGATATGTACAGTTTTATGGGAGTCCAGTTGGGTATCTTAGCTATGTAGCAGCTAGGAGGATTTTTTTCCTGAAATGTCAAATTTAAAAATTGCAGCAGATTATGGGATCATTGATGAGCTTAATGGAGCCATTTCAGTGGAGTCCTGGGGATGGAAGCCAGGTTGGTTGCTAAAGATTGGGGGATATTAGAAGATTGAAAGGGTGTGGCGCTTAGCGAGGCCCTGAGAAAAGTCAAAGGGACTACACAAAATATTCATAGTTATATTGATGAATATGCTATTTTTCAGTGTTGTTTCACATTTAAACTTGGGCCAACTACTAAACTGAAAAAAGAAGAAAAGAAAGAAAGAAAGAAAGAAAGAAAGAAAGAAAGAAAGAAAGAAAGAGAAAGAAAATATAATCAGAAATGAAAACAAATGGAACACCCTTGTAGAGGCAACTTGAAGATACTTATCAAAAGTCAAGTAGTACATTGGGTAGTAAACTGAGGAAGACTTGGAATTGAGAGAGAATTTAGACAAACTAAAATGAAGATGATAAACTTTTGGAAATCGACTTTTAGGTAGGAAAAAAGTATTTGATTTAGGACAGAAAGGCTAAGGTAAAAAGTAAACTCCTTGCCAAAAACAAAACCCAAACTCCCTTTTGTTGGCAGAGGTGTTTCAGGCCATAATACAGAAGGTAAAACTGAGTCAGAATAATAATGAATCTTGGGTGTAGGATCAAATAATTAACCATCAAGAAGGGGATATGTTAAAACTGAAAATGTAATACATGGCTGGCTGACACAGTCTCATATAGGCTAAAAAATGTTATGTGCTGTCTGGATTTCTATAGGCATGCTCCTTAATAAACGACTTAAGTGTAATTTATGTCCACTGCAGCTCTCTGTGGATGCAGCCATCTGATGCAGAGCTGCTTCCTCCTTTGAGTGATCTCCCCATCTGAGGATTGAGTTTATGTGTCTAAACCTCATTTATATGCCATGGTTTCATATCTGTAAGCTATAATTTATTCTGAGCATTTACTTTGCTTAATTAATTGATTATTCTGAAACTCACTGAAGTCCACATGGCTTTTTTAAATGATCAGATTTATTACTTCTCCTGTGGTGAAATAATAGTGCCTCACCTCCCAGGGTGAACCTGCTCTGCAAGTACAGACTCAATGCTCAAGAATAATGGACTCATCACAATCCTCACTTTCTTTTAGGAATTCATACTACACCTTATATTTGCATATGAGTTATTTTTATTTGTTCTTTCACATAGGCTCAGGGAGAGGACCAACCAGTCACACCCCCACTCATTCTCTGTCAATTACTGTAGAGTGGAAACACCATGATCATCTCCAGGGAAGACAAGGCAGTCATTGTTTCCCCACCCCCTCGCGGGGTTCTATGCTTAAACAGAACAGTATTTTCACATAATCAAGAAACTTACAGCAATTGCTTCAGGGAACACCAATGAAAGATTTGACTTTTTCTTGTTAACCATGTGAATTTAGGGCTAGTGAGGGTTAAATCTTTCAATCTTTTTGACCTTCCATTCAATCAATAATCTCTCTCTCTCTCTCTCTCTCTCTCTCTCTCTCTCTGTATCCTTTCTTTCAAGGATCAAATGTATTGTGGAGGATCTAATTTACAAAAAGAAAGTAGAAGGTCCCATGAAATTAGTACTCTTACACACTTCAACTATCCAATGCCTATTATAAGTTTCTGGAACTGACCCATAGGAATGTGTATCTTAAATTCTGATACTACCAAATTTCCTTTTACAAAAGTTTGATCCATTTTGTGATCACACCAATAGTAGGTACTTAAAATCATTTTAACCTTTCACAGGTCCATGGTTGAACAATCATATTCATGTACTTTTATTACTTTAACTATTTTGTTGGTAGTGTTTAAGCTACTCATAATTTTCAAATAGTATATAGAATGCTGCAGTTAATAATGCTGCAGTTAATGCTGCTTTCTATTTTCCATTTGGACTGTTTCTTTAAGATCAATTTCCAATCAACAGATGATGCAGTCATCTCAGTTAATCTTGAGATATCCCCTGATTACTTCCAAAAGGACTGTTCCATCCATTTATACTCTCATCAGAGATGCCTGAGAGTTTTCTTTCAGCATTCTTGCTAAATCTGAATGCTATTAAGATTATTTTTGCTGGTATAGTTATTGGAAGATGCCCCCTTCTTTGTATTTCCCAGAAACTACAAAGTAAAGGACCTCCCGGTGGATGCTGCCTGGCAGTGACTCCGGTGACTCGTTTCCTGTTTTTTCACCTGCCAGTTAATAATTAGGTCTCATTTCCAGACTCACAGTTGGATCAGATCGAACTGCTCTTGTTCAGCTGCTAATGATTCAGAAACATCTTCCCCTGCCTCTCCACCTGTCTAAATTCTCCAGCACCCCTGAAACCAGACTCAAATCCTCTGCATATAAGTATACTATACTGCCTTCCTGGTAGCTCTGCCCAGTTTCATTGCTGCGCTTTCCAACCCACCCCCAGGCAGTTTTGCTCTAACCATAGGGACTGACCCTGGGCTGTATTCAATTTGTTCCTATTATTTCCTCTGTTGACAGGATTCTGTGAAAGAAATACACTCTGCATACCAGGTGGTGTTAGCATCATGCCCTTTCTCTTGAAGATGTGTTAGTCTTTATGAGCAGAGCCTTGCATGTTAGCCACGTGCATGTACATTAATTATACAACTGAATTATACAAACTGAATCAAGGGTAACAGAGTACAAGGAACCCTGCTCTCTCCAGACAAGTTGTTTCTACAATTGACCAGCCAAAGCAAATTTTTATTATACTTGTCTTTCAGCTATTATTGTTTTATAATATTCTGATTTGCCTTTTAGATATCTTTCCCTAGTGGCTTTTTACTGTTTAGTCTTCTTCTGGCTTATTCCTGTAAGCAAGATTAGTTTCTCTGCAAACAAAATACTATATGCTTTCCTATCCAGTGGCTGAGTTTCTTTCTATGTAGCGCATGTCTCTTAAGTGATACCAGTCCACTTAACCTGGCAGCAGTTGTTGTTGTTACTGACTCTGCCTAATGTTAGCACCTTCCACTATACTATTTTCAGAATATACCTGCTCATGTCATTCATGTGTTTTTTTTTAGTAACCCCTGATTTTGTTGACACACTAAGCTTCTCCAGCTGGAGAAAAGCTTTTACCTGTCTCTGCCTGACCTTGTTTATGAAGCCTAAAGTACTTCCAAAACATCCACATTCAAGTTAGTGCCTTTGCCAGTGGTGGCAAACTTAAGGCACACATCCCAAAGCAGGCATGCAGAGCCCCCTCTGTGAGCAAGCAAGCCAGCCAAGCGTAAGAGATGTTTTTTTTTTTTTTTTTTTTTCTAAACTAAACCCTCAGAATTGAGGTTTAACAGCAGAGCTGGCGTTTTGCAATTAAGTGGGTTTTGGGTTGCACTTTGCACTTGATCTGTAACAGGTTTATTGTCACTGCCCTTTGCCACAACTTCTAAGCCACTGATTCTCTTGTATGACTCTGTCTAAAGTTCAAAAGAGTCTTTGTGTGTCTTTTTTGTATATGTTTGCATATGTACATCTACACGTTACATATTTTATATATCTGTATATGTTTGTTTATATGAATACATGTGTATATGTTTATGTACATATATAAGTTCATATAAATGAGTATATATTTTCTAGGGGTTGGAGTATAATTTGAATTAGTCATTGGGATTTCCAAATCTTTTTTTGACCTTAGAATATTTTATATAACCACCCAAGCAGGTAGTCAGTAAGCAAAAAGGTAATGTTATCTAGTTCAATAGTGGAGATGAGGAGCCCTTGGGTGGCCTGTATTGAGTCTCATGTCTCCACTTACACCCCTGGCCTACCAGCCTTCGTCCAAATTGGCCTCCTTTTAGCTTTGGAAACTGCTAAGCTTATTCTTGTCATAAGGCCTTTGCTTTACCCAATCTCTGGAGCTAGACTTTCCTCATCCATGTCTGCCCAACACAGACTTCTTGTTACTAGAAGATTGACTCAAAAATCACATTTCCAGATAGACTATCCTCAGCCAACCACGGGGCTTCCTTCTTCCTCTTGCACCCTCACAGAACGTCGCTACATCTCTGTAACTGGCATTTGTCAATGTGAAGGTAATTTCTTTGTTTTGTTTTTGTGTAGCCTCCATAAGGAAGTAATCTTCCATGGAGCAGAAGCAAAGTTGTCCTGTACAAAGCTGTATCTCCAGTTTGTAAAGCAATGTCTGACACATGAAAGGGCCAGATTAATACTTGGTGGTGAAATAAGATTGAGTTTCTTCATAGTGATATTTCTCCTATTTCTAAATTCACTGATGGTTATTTTTTTATATTCCTGAAGTTTCTTGTTTGTTTTTTTTGCTTTTTTGGTTTTCTTTTTTGAGGAGCCCTTGGATGCCCAATAAACAAACAATCTTTGTTTGTTTATTTTGGGCTTTTTTTTTTAAACCGGATCTCACTATGTAGTTTAGACTGGCTTTGAAGTCATTATGTAGCGCAGGCTTGAGTCAGACTCATGGTGATTCTCCTGCCTCAGCATCCTGAGTGCTAGGACTACAAGTGTACACCAGCACATCTGGTTTATATTTCATTGAAGAAGTTTCAAAGCTTTTTTTCTATAGTTATTATTAATGACCCAGTTTTGACATTTGAATTAATTCCTAAGGACTTTGAAAGCTTGTGTCAAAGGCTACTGCAAAGAATAAAGTAAAATGTGTTAAAACCAATTCTAAACATTTTTATGAAAAAACAACCAAGAGGCAATTTTTGTTTATAAACTAAGAAATACTTCAAAGTTAATTTTCCAAAAGTAATCCCAAGATACCACGTCCTTGTGCCATTTAACTTCAAATACCAAAAAGTAATTTTATTTATAGATATTTAATTGTTGAAAAAAAACTCTAAACACTCCATAAACGAGGGATGGTGAAAAGTGGTCCTTGGTAAAAATTTCAACTGACCTTTTCCCTTTTTACAGATATGCTTAATGGGAAGCAGCTATTAAACACATCATTTGCTTGGAAAAATAACCCTAATATGGATTGTGATTTATGTTCTTTTCATTCCCTTATCTTGGAGTAGCAAAGCAGACTTGTAGTTCTAAAAATTATTTCGTATAAAATTAATATGTTGGATGGACCTGCCATCTAAGGTTAAATAATCCTCAGGGGAAAACAACAGCACTGAAGTTTAGCTTGTCTCAGTGGTATCAGAGAAACAGTAACAGGTATCCTGTCTCTTCCTTGCATTTCTCCTCAAAGCTAGAGGGTTTTATTTTGTTCTTTTTTAAAAGGAGCTTGAAATGTACTGAGGAAATTTCAATCATATAATCTTATGAAATTTTTGAATACACAAATTGTAAAGCAGAAAAAAGTAATTTAAAAACTCAGAAATAACTACTCTGTGTATACTTTGTTTCTTATCTACAAATGTATACACAAATGTACTTAATTCTAAAAATTAAAAAAAGTAATGTTACTGCAGATATACAGCTGTTCATGACTTTTTCTTACCAGTGCCAAGGGAGGTACAATTTTCTCATGTAAATATTCTTTAGATATTTAATTCATTGGAAGATTTTAATTCATTGGAAGATGAATTAAATTTCTAAATTTATAAATTACAATTTATAATTGACTTAGCCACAAATGTTGTTGATCTATTCCTCAAATCTTTGTTAAAATGCCAATTACTGTTTTTAAAACATTTGCTAATTAAATGGGTGAAAGTAAAACTGTTATTTGAAACTTTTCAAATCTTAATTATATACTTATTTCTTGTCCTATAAATTCCCACTTATGTGTCTTTTTACTTCCTATTGAAACAGTTCCTTTTTATCTTGGCTTATTGGGGTTCTTTGTAGGCTGGGATTTCACCCATTAACAATGTATCATGTATGTTGCAAACGTTTTTAGAACTAGAGGTTTGAGTGCTAGGCTATTGTAGTTTTAAGGAATTGTTACACAGTATAAATTAATCATTGTACATTTTCCCTCAAAGTTAATCATGAGAATTTTCTGATAGTTGTAAATATTTAATATTATAAGATAAAACTTCCTCCTGCCTATCAATAGTATTAAATTTTTAATCAAGAAATACTTGAAATGTATATAAAAAAGTACTTCTTAAGCATCACTTTGAAACCCTTTCACTCCCCTCTGGGAAGCAGGGAACTTCCCTCTACATCTTGATACTACAGTACCTCCAGAGAGGCCTGATGGTACCTTGCCACCCGTTCCACTTACAGGGTAAGGAAAAGCCAGGAAACATGTAGTTTTCATTCCCAATATGCTCTTCTGCCACACACAGATGACACACCAGTGCTGACTATTCTGTGTTCAGGTATGACAAGCAACTGTGTCTTACCAGGCAGTATTTAAAACTGTCCTTCCTTTCCTAGTTTCCAAGACTGTGTGCTGTTGGAAACTCTGCTTCCTGGCAGATTTGGCTCCTCCCTGAATGCCTTGCTAGGAATGTGCTGCTTTTTGGATTGAAAAGTAGAAACCCCAAAGCCTGAGTACCAAACGTCTCTGTCCAGAAATGCACTTACCAGCCGTGAGGGCTAAGACAAATTCTTTTTCTTCTTTTGGTTTCTGTATCCCTCTCTGGAAAATGAAGATTCTCTCATCTGCTTTGTGTGGTGTAGGCAGTAGTAAGATAATATGCACAATGCCCTTTATATACTGCAATGTATGCAAAAGTTTCCCCCAAATTGGTGCTGGTATAATTTATAATTAATTATTATTATTTGAGAGGCTGCTCTGCATTGTTAAGAGGAAGCTCTTCTGTTTTTATTCCTACTGTGCTGGCCATAAAGAGGCAGCTGACAAGTGCTCCTGTCTCCCTTTACTCTGCAAATGCTGTTGTGCTGGCGGAGCTGTGTTAATAAGCACTGCTTGCATGTGTTGTGTGGGTGTCAGGCATTTTTTTCTAAGCTTCTTATAGTTACTATCTTAACTAATCCTCATCCAGTGAAATAGGTGCTATTATTATGTCCTTTTACAAATAAACACAGAAAGGCACAGAGAGGCTACGGAGTCTGTTGAGAGTCATGTGCTAGTGAGTAGCCCAGACTGGATGTGAACACAGGCAGTCTGGCACAACAGCCTGTCAGTCTCATGCATTTTGTTCTGCTCTCTATAGAAGCAGGCTGTACACTCTGGGGAACCGAATTTAGAAGGGTGTAAAGACACTACTGGAAGGAGAGAAGAAGGATGTTCAAAATTGAATGTCATTACCCCTGTGGGGGACAGAAGGGGGTCCACAAGGAGCAAAGCCATTGCCAAACAAATCCATGCATTCTACTAACAACAAGCTGGTTCTGTATTTCTTTGAATAAAGAATCTCCACAGTGCCAGGAGAGTTCCTGTGGAAGGTAATGGTGTCATTTCTTGTTTTCCCTGAACCATTTCTGTAATTGCAGCCCTAAAACAGCAGCAGCAGGAGACCACCAGGGAAGCCTTTATGGATAGTGCCATGGGGTCTGTTGCATGGAATAAGTAAATAGACCCTATTTATTAACCGTGTAAAATTTATTTAAAATGCCAGTTCTAAGGGAAGCAGTAGAAGGATGTGTGAGTTTCCCTTGGGTTGCAAACCCTTAATAATAATGTTGCAATGTTAGCAGTATCTGAACTTGCTTTGTCCTAATCCTCATTTTAGCATCCAGGATGGTGATGTTTCTCTCTTTAATTCTATTTTAATCTAAATACAAACAGCTTAAACTTTTCTTGCCTTGAATCATTTTTACCTTGAGTTTGAACCATCTGTGTTTTTCTCATTCTGCTCATGGCTCTGAGGGAAGTCTTGAAATTTAGCACACAGGGAGAAGAATTTCTATGGGATAAATTCAGATACACAGTGACACCTAAAACCCTGAAAGGTTTTATGTTACCTGAGAGATACTTTTTGTCTTGAATTGAGTTGAAAGTGAGAATTCATCTCATCCTACCAAATCAACTGCAGTTTTCAAACATTTTCGAGGTCTGTGGTCATTTTCTGGCCAAATTTTGTTCATGTATAATCCCCACAATGCTTCTTATTAACTTCTAAAATTGTAGAACTGGCGTGTAGTTAAAGTGGAATCTTCTGAGTACTTCTTACTGAGAAACTAACAAGCTTTACATATTTACACACAGTGATTTAGACGTATAGTCAGGAAGACAACCTGGTCCTCTGCTGCACTCCCTGGTTGCTGCAAAGACTCAGGATGGATTTTCCTTGGGTCTCAATGGCACTGCCTTCATTTTTACAGAGGACCTGACATACCTGTTATAGTTTATGGTTCAAATGAAACTATACGTATTAAATCATACAAAGTTGTAAGTGTTGACATATGCATACACTTACAAAATCATCATAATCAAAGCAATGGACAGGTCAGTCACACAAAAAGGTTTCCTGTTCCTTTCATAACCTTCTCCTCCTACCTACGCATATCCCTCCCTCCCTACTCCATCTCCAGGTACCCACCAGCCTTCTTTCTGTAAATTGTTCTTTTTGACCGTAAATTAGTTTGCATTTTCCAGAATTATATACAAATAAAGCTGTACAAAAATATATACAATGCCTGGCTTTCTTTTAATTACATTGTTTTTATCATACTAAGAAAATTTCCCAGGATTTTCAGTTTGCTAAGAACGAATGTTGAATTTCATCAAATGATTTCACTCCATCTATTGAAAAGATCTGTTTATTTTTTTTATCTTTATTCTACTGAGTTAATAAATTACATGGATTGATTTTTTAAATCAATGTCAAACTAACCTTGCATTCCCCACTTGGTTATAATGCATTATTATTCATATATATCATTAGATTCAGTTTGCTGAAATTTTGTTTCAAATCTTACATCAAAGCTGATGATGGGTATTTTCTGTACTTCTCTTTCATTTTGTCTGGTTGTGTTATCAGTAATACTAAAATCATAAAACAATTGGGAATGATTTCCATTTCTTCATATTTGTTGACTTTGTATAGAATTAGTTTTCATTTTTCTTTAATATTTAATTTCTAATGGGGAGAATTTCTTAGTGTAGTCATCTGAACTTAGAACTTTCTTGTGTAACTATAGATTCAATTTCTTTAAAGATACATGACTATATAAAAAATTTAATTCTTTTAGTGAACTTTATTGATTTGTATATTTTAAGAAAGCCACTTTATATATAAAGTTGTCAAGTTTATAAGCATACATTTTTTCACAACATTCCTTTATACTTATTATGTATAAGCACTATACCTGTGATACCTTTCTCATTCCTGATATCAATAGTTCATGTTTCTTCTTTTCCTTCCTTGGACTGGATGGAAGTTTATTGATTTCACTGATCTTCAAAATGAATTAGCATTATGTTTCTTTGATTTTTCTTTAGTTTTTCTGCCTTATGTTTCACTGATTCTTGCTCATATCTTTATTTTTTCTTTTTCTTCTATCAAGTTTAATTTTTTTTGAATTTTCCTAAAGTGGAAGCCATGGAGATGACTTTGAGAGCTTTTTTCTTCTGTAACGCAAGCATTTAGTGCTATAAATTTCTCTATCAGTACTTGTTTTTAAGCAGCATCTCATGAGGTTTTTTATATGTTGCATTTTCATTTGATTTGGAAAAAAATTTTAGTGCTTTTCAGTGTTTTTATTAGTACATGTTGGCAGCATTTAATTTACATTCCTTGTGTGGACATAGGACATGTACATAGTGCATTTTAATTCCTTTAACATTCCCCCGCCCCTCTCCTCGCTCTGCTTTCCTCCATCTCTTACCTACTTCCCATTTGAGAAAGATGCGCTTTCCTGCTTCCTATTATCTGTCCTTTATTTTGTTTTTTTGCTTGGGGCTTTGCCTATAAGAGAATTTGTGTGGTGTTTAAGCTTCTGTGTCTGATTTATTCCCCTTAACACATTATGGTCTCAAGGTGCATCTTTTTCCCTTCAAATGACTGAAGTTTACCTTAGTGTGTATCTGTGTAGCCACATTTCCTTTATCCATGTATCTGTTGATGGACATACTATAGGCAGTGTCCAAGGTTCAGTTATTATGAATTATGCTTTTCTAAACATGGGTCTGCATATATTACTGTAATATATCTTTAACTCTCTGGAGAAGATATCCAGAGTGGGAATAGCTGAGTCAAATAAAATTTCTAGTTTTAATTCCTTTGGAGAATCTCTGTACTAAATTCCACAGTGGTTGTATTTGTTTATACTAATGCTGTAGAAGTTCCCCCCTTTCTCTTTCTTGGTGTCTTTTTTAGCTTACAAGTTACTCAGAAATATTATTTAGTTTCCAATTCCATAGAAATTCTCCAAAGAGCTTCCTGTTATTAATTTTTAATTAAATTTCTTTGTGTTCTAAGAACATCCTTTGTATGATTTTTGTCTTCATAATTGTATTAAAGTCTGGTTTATGCCTAGAATATGAGCTGTGTGGTAGACACCATATGTTCTTGAAAAGATATGTTTTCTGCTATCATTGGATCAAACATTCTATAAATGTCAATTAGGTCAAATTGGTTGATAATGTTATTTAAATTTTCTATATCCTTACTGATTTTCTCTCTGTGTTTTAACAATTATTGAGGGAAAGTTATTGAAATTTTTATTATTTTGGATTTATCTACTTTACCTTTCTATTCTATTAGTGTTGGTGCATACACTTTTCTATTCAATGTATCCATGTTTAGGATTATGTTTTACTGATGTATTATCTTCTTTATTATTATAAGATGAGCTTTTACCAAAAATTATGTAAATATTATTTGGTTGTGAACTATATATTGCCTGTTTTTAATCCCCTACACTTCAGTTTTCTTTTGACTAGCATTAACATGATTTTTTTTCAGTTCTTTTCTTTTTTTACCCTGTTTATGAGTTCATATTTAAAGCCAGGTTCTTGTCAGTAGTATATATACTCTGGCCTAATTTTTTAAATCTACTTTGATAATCTCTACTTTTCTTTTGTTTTGTTTATTAATTTATTTATTTATTTTTGAGACAGGATCTTACTGTAGAGTTCAAGTTCCCTCTGAACTCACTATGTAGCCCAGGCTGGCAATCCTCCTGTCTCAGCCTCTCAAGTGCTGGAATTATAGATATGTACTGCCAAACCCAGCTTGATGATCTCTACTTTTTAATTGGAATATTTAGATCATTTACTTTTAATGTTATTATCAACATGATTGGGTTAAAATCAGTCTTACTAATTGATTTATGTATACTATTACTTATTCCTATTTTTTTCTATTTCTCTGTAGTATTTTGGATTGTCTTTTTATTACCTTTTATCTGCTCAATGAATAATGTGTGAGTCATACTTGTATCCTATATATTAATTGCCATTAATTGTTTGTCTGCAAAATTTCTAATAAAAAGCCTAAAAACCTAAACCACATATTTACTGTTTCTGATGGTCTTCATTCCTTTGTATGGGTCAAGCTTTATGTCTCAAACCCATTCAGCCTAAAGGACTTCATTTTCAATATTCTTCATAATGTACATCTGTTGGTGATGTAGTCTCTCAGGTTATTAGGTATGAAAAAGTCATTTTTGAAAGATATTTTCACAGGGTAGAAAACCTAGTTTTGTAGATGATTTTTTTTTCTATTCTTTAAAAAGATTTTACTCTAATGTCTTCTGGCTTATATGTTTCCAAAAAGAAATATGATATTATTTTTATCTTTCTCCCCTGTGTTTAAGGTCTTTTTCTCTCAGGATGGTTTTACAAACTTATCTTAATTGGGGTCAGAGAAATAGTTCAGTGGTTTAAGCACCTGCCTGGCAAGCACAAGGTCCTGAGTTCAATTCCTAGTACCAAAAATAAATAAATAAATAGATAAATAAAAATAAGTTTGTCTGAATCACTGACTTTAAATAATTTTATTATGATGTGCCTTCATGTACTTTTAATTATGTTTCTTATTCCTTGTATTGTTCAGCTTCTTATGAGTTTTCACGTTCTGGCTCTACCCTCCTTAAGAGAATTTAACCACAAATATATTAGGCTGCTTGAAGTTGTCCCACAGATCTTTTATGCTCTGTTCATTTTGCTAGTATTGTTTTTCTTCTTGTGTTTCATTGTGGATTATTATTGTTCTTGAAATTCACTAATTGTTAAATAAAATGTCTCATCTTGTTTAACCTCACATGTTGTACTTCTCATCTCTATAAGTTCACTTTGAATTTTTTTTCATCTTTCATTTCTCTAACATATTCATCTTCTACCTTCATAAAAATATGGAGCAGAATGTAATATGCTTGCTTACTAGTTCTGTCATTGCTGGCATTTGTGTTTTGGGTTTTTTTAATCTCTCTTTATCGTGGATTACATTTTGAGGCTTTTCATTTGTTTTACTGTTACTATAACAAATATCCACTCATTTACTGGCTAAAAGCAACACAGATTTATGATCTTATAGCTCTGTTGGTTAGAAGTTTATACAGATCTCACTGGGGTAAAATCACAGTGTTAATAAGACAGTGTTCCTTTCTGGAGGCTTTGGAGAAGAATCTGTTTCTTTGCCTTTATACCTTGTTAAGTTTTCTGTGTTCCTTGGCTTATGGCTCTCCCACCTTTAAAATACCAGTATTGGTTTGACTCCTTCTCACATCACATCACTCAAGGATTCTCTTCTCGTGGCTTAGTGCATCCCCTGCAATGAACCAGAAAAATCTATCAGGTCAGATGTTTATCAGTCTTCATGCCATCTGCAGCCTGTTTCTCTTTGACATATAAAATGAGATATTCAAAGATATGGGAATTAACCTGGTAATTTTTCATTGGTTACCAGACATTGTGGCTTTCATCTTGTTGGATGTTGGATATTTTGTATCCCTGTTAGTATCCTTGAGATCTATTCTGTGACTATTACATTCCTTTTTGGAGCTTACTTTGTACCTGTATTATGAAAGATCAGATGGCTGATTTTGCAGTACAACTTAGGCAACACCACTCTAAATAGTCTATTCAATACCACTTGAATTATGAGGCTTTTCTTCCCTGGACAAACACAAACACCTCCCAGCCTTGTTTGGATCTCTATGAATTGGTCTCGCCAATCCTTTTACATGGTTCTTTCCTCGGCCTTGTGTAGTTTCTTTTCATACATTTACTCATCAGGACTGGAAACTTGGGCTGGATCCACTTCTGGCCTCACAGGTGTATGGGGAGGGTGTGTATTTCTCTTCTCTGGGACATCATGCCCTGGGAACCCTGGTCGCTGTACTTCCCAGACTTTATTACCTCTTCCAGAGTTCTTTCTCCTCATGCAGTGGCCAGGAAATGCTCCTGACAGTAAGTGGGGGCAGTGATAGGGCTTCCTTTGTTTGTTCCCCTTCTCTCAGGAATCATCATCTGGCATTGTCTGGTTTCCAATATCTGAAAACCATATTTCATATATTTTATCTGGCTGTTTAGTTATTTCAGGTAGGAATTCATATCCCATCATGCTTATTTTCTCTTTGCCAGAAGTAGAAATCAAACATTTGTTATTTGCCACATATTTCATTTTGATAAGGGCAACAGTGATACTCAAATATTTAACAACTGATAGGTCTTGGGCACTGACCAAACAGAATAGATGCTGGCCTAAAACAGTGATATGACCACACTGGTGTTTGCCAGTTAAAGATCAGCTCTGTTCTATGTAGTGGCCAAACCTCATAATGCATCCCAGTTTTGTTTTGTCATTGACAGCACTGGTGTGCAGTAGGACTGACCTGGATTTGAGTTCTGATTCTGCCACTTCTAGCTAGCAGTTGACTTGAGTGTTTTCCATTCTGTAATCTCCATGCATCTCCATCATGAAGGTTAGAGGGGAAAAGATATGTGCATGTGCCTGACACCTAGAGTCCTCAGTAGAAATGTCCTTCTGTACCTTCCTCCCTGGCCAACCACAGTGGTCTGATGATGGTACTCTTTCGATGAGAGGGCATTTCACCCAAAAGAGAGAAGGGACTATATCCAGAAATGGGATCAGTAGAAAAACAAATCCAAAAGCAACACATGTGTGAAATAGGGAGGGAGGGAAATGTGGGCAGTAAGCCTGGCAGAGCTGGCCTTCTGGCAAGGTGGTGTGAAGTCTGTCCAGGAGGGAGCTGGCACCCAAGGCCACAGGAGAGGCCTGACACAAGGCCTGGCCAGCTGGTGTGGGATTCAGTTAGACAGCAGTGGCTAAATGGGGTCCTCCCAATTCCCACCTCTGCTTCAGTGGTTAGCAGCAATGCAGGGCTGGCCTGGCTGCACCACAAGACAGACAGTGGCAGGAGCACCGTCTGAGGGAAGCCTTGAGGGTTTGATTTCTCTTGCACCAACCTCTTAGATTAGACATAGAACTTTCTTCTCATAATCTATAGCTACTGTGTCACTCTGGATGTGTCAGCTGTTGTTTTATTTTAAGATATTTTTCAGTAAATTAAGGTATCTTTTAATTTCTCATGATTATTTTCTCTGACAGTCTGTCTTTCTCAATGCATGAAGCCCAAACACTTGCCCTTAACTTTTGCGTTCCTAGCACCCAGTCCACTTGGACACGAGTCCTGCTGGTGACAGTAATGCATGTATCACAAGGTTCTTTGTTCAAGACATCAGGAAAGATACAGAATAGAGAACTCCCTGGATAAATCCCTCAATACACATTTGATCCATCTTCCTAATTTATTCTATTTTGTTTTAGTTTAACTTAGCTTTGTTTAATGAAAACTTGGTGCTGAAATGATTCACTTCCTTTGTGCCTGTGGCCCATCATTCTGTGACAGAAGGAAGTTAAATACTTGCAATATGGTTTTCAGATTCTTTTGATTGACCAAATGTATTTGAGAAAAAATGTGAAGAACTATTTCTGTTACAGTCAAGAAAATATAATTGAATATGGGTATGAATGCCTGAGCTAACATTTCTATTCTGGCTTTTCTGGCAAATGGAAATTCCCCACTCAGTTGCAACAAGCAGATATAGATTAGCTAGCCCTTGTTCTCTGTCTCTACAACAAATCTACCCTTTATAACCTCAGTCATCCACACGATGGGCCCATCTGATTTAAGCTCAGCTTGAAGGAGGCCTGCTGATCCACAATGCCCCTGTGTTAAGAGGAGGAGACAGGTAAGTAAGAAAGTAAGATAAATAACAAAGCATTCAACAGCCCTGCGCCCCCAAAGTCATTTGATAAATGTGGCAGAAAGGCTGTATTTAAAAGGATGGCTTCAGCCCAAGGGGCTGCTTTTTGACTTGGGTGTGTGTTTACAGAGTGCTCTGTGCTTGAGTTTGGGGACAAAATGGCTTAGCAAGATAGATGCTGTCACTGAAGACAGCCATTTGTAATTCAGAGTGTGATCAGGCTCTTTTCTGGACCATGGCATGGGAGTTAGGTTTGCCTCCCTAATTATACTGTCCCTTCCCAGTGTGCGTGGCTCTGTGACTGTGTCTGTGTCACAGTGGACAGGGAGCATCTTAGGCCAGAGACCCTAACTTGCCTTTGAGCCCATTATCCAATGCATTTGCCTCACAATGGTGTGACTATAAATATTTAAGAAATAAATATCTCAGAAGAACCCAGGATCAATAAAGAAAACTGCCAGCTAGTCTTTCTAGTTGCAAAACTTACTGGCAAAATCTAACATGGAGAATGGCACAGTTTTGCTGAGAACCTTGGAAAGAATAAGGGTGAGAGTATTGCACATGCACCCCACCCCTCCCTCTCTGTCTCTCTCCCTCTCCCTCAGTCATACTTCTTTAGTCTTTAAAGCACAGTAATATAGTGAATAATATATTGAATTCTCTTTCTGCTCAAGACAGCCACTTAGCACCACTGTGGGACCCTAGAGGCCACTGAAATAGAAAAAAAAAATCCTAACTGTAATTTACATTTATGTATTGATTACTTGTTTGTAAATTGCTAGGGCATAAATATCTGTCATATGTTCCGGAAGTTGTGAAAAATGCTGTCAAGTAGACAAGGCAAGTTTCAGCCACATGTCTGAGCTAAGAAGCCTGAGGTGGACGCCAGTGCTGAGTGTCCCACCTTCCTTCTCCGCTCTGCTCTCTGCCTCCTGCTTCCTTGGAGATCACAGACAGAGAAATGCTCACTATGATACAGACAAGGTGGACCACATTCTGCTTCTTCTGTGGTTCCAAGATGCTGAGGTTAAATGTTTTCGGTCTTCCACACCTCAGTTTCCTTTTTAATCTGTAAGGAAGAAAAATCTGGGAGAGATGTAATGAGATCAGCTTATTAAACTCCTGGAAAGGGATTTTAAAAATACAGTACCAAATTGCATAAAGGCTACAGAACAGTTCAAATTAGATCTTCTGGGGATGAAAATGAGATGAAGACCCCTAACTGAGAAACAATGGCGTTCTTTGAATGTACGACTAGGCAGAAAATCAGTGATTTAAAATGAAAATTTGGGTGATCATCTCTGCTATTAACCTTGACATCTTTAAGAAAAAAAATGTTTAAGGTTTGTCTTCCATGTGGGAAATTAGTTCTCTGCATTTCTAGAGTTGAGAGATGGATGTTGTGGAGGAAAGCACTGTGAAACAAGTTACTAAGAAATGCTCCTCAGAGCACACCACCCTCAGTCCAAAAGGCTAAATTAGTTTCAAATTGGCAATTTATTAATTAAATTTTTCTCTATTAGTTTACTTCTTTTAAAAATTAACCACTGGGATTACATGGAATTTTGCCAGAAATAACAGGCTATGGAAGAATATGAGTTGTCATTGGTGCTTCCTAAGCTAAAACGTATATCATGTAAATATTAAGTCTGTCCAGGCCCTCAGATACTATGAAGTATTTTCAACATCTTGTGGTGCTGGATTTTAATTTATTAAAAAGATTTTGTGTGTGTGTGTGTACATGTGCATGTAATGTAGGCATATTCATTTAGATGTATAAAATAGAATTACTGCATTTAAGGGAAAGAAGATATGCCGGACATAGAAATGAGCACAGCTGGAGTGTTTGGGTGTAACATCTCATTTTTCTGGCAGAAAAAGAGCAGAGAGGAAATAGCACTGAGTTCTGCAGCTCTCATTTCAAGACAGAAAAACATCTTGTATTTTGGGGTAGGGGGTGATGGCAAAGTTTTCTAACATCAAATCTTATGGAGAAATTTCTCCTTTGGAGAAACTGTATGATACCATTTCCTGGAAGTCCCTCTGATTTCATCTATGTGCAGTACTTTCTTAAAATTAGGACACGTAGTACTGTAAAACGTGGCTTAAAAGCATTGGGGTATAGAGATTTGGAATATATTTTTTAATGAAAAGACAAAGAAGCAGTTTTGTGACACACATGCAATACAACACACATGCATATGTACACATATGTATGCTCCCCTTATATATGTATGTATAATGTTCATCACTATATTGATAGCTAATATGTGCTGAGTGCTCACTGTGTGTGAGCCATGCTTTGAAGCTTTTTATTTATTTTAACTGATTTTATCCTAGAGCACTCCTATGAGGGTGCCTTTATTTCTCTTTCTTGGAGATTGCAAATTGAGGCATGGTGAGGCGTGGAAGCTGGTCTTTTAGGCAAGAGCAGGGTGGTACTGTTGACCTTGGCACTCAGGCTGTTCTTCACTTATCTGAGCTGCTTTTCTGTCTGATTTCTCTCTCCCTCTCCCCTTTCCCCCTCCCTCTCTCCTCTCCCCTCTCCCTTTCTCTTTTCTTCTCTCTCTCCCTCTCCCTCTGAGTCTCTCCCTTTCCTTCTCCCTCTCCCTTTCTATCTCCCTCTCCCTTTCCATCTCCCTCTCTTTCTTTCCCATCCTTAACACTTTTTCTCCAACCTTCCTGATTTCTGGTTAGAATTTATACTCTATTTTCTCCATTTTTATTTTTCATTTAATTTATCATAGTATAGAGCTGCATCATATGTTTATTGCACATAGTTTATGCTTCCTTTTTAAGATTTTAGTAGAGGAATAGAGCTTTTGTTTTCAACTCATTTTAGTTGGGTTGCATGTTACTTTGGCTACTGCTCAATTATGATATTTCCTGTGGCATGCAATAAGTTGTCCTATCCTGATTTTTTAAAGCACTATCTGACATTAGGTCCCTTCATATGGATTTCTGTGAGACTAGACTTACTGTCCTGCCCCTCTGCCTGATTCTCTGAAATTAGCATGATATTGTGGGAGGGTGGGCAAGAAACGTGACTCAGAGGTGCCATACTCATGAGTGCTTGGCAGTCAGCTCTGTCAATAAAATCTGTGATGCTGAGCACCCCCTTTCTCCTCATACCTCTTAGTCTCATAATCTGTAAAGTGTAGTTACAATCATGACCACTTCCCAAGGATGCTGAGAGGAATAACTAACAAAAACCCACTTGGCTCCCTTTGTTCAGTTAATAAGGTAAATGTAAAGAATATCAGATATTATTTACTTAGATATAATCTGAATTTAGGTAGTGACATTATGGATTGAGCCATCAAATACTACTTTCTCTTCTCCATTTAGTGTAAACTCTACATTTTGTAAGTTCTTTCATTTCTTTCATTAACATAATTATTGAAAGTCATACTCTGTGCCGAGGGTCATGTCAGGTCTGGAGATAAGGTGACTATTAAGCCACTCAGTTCTTCTTATCCATAGTCTAGTAGTGAAAGTAAATTAACATGCGATTAGTCTCTGACTTGAAATCCACAGATGATTTCCAGTTTCCCCGAGGAATCTTTGTGCTATGTTTACCTTTTAAAAAGGTTTTTTTTCAGTCCAAGTCCGCAGCTATATGCTGAGCTCATTTAAAGAGGCCAATTTTGTGTTGTTTCAACTTATTCTAACAGTAAGTTTAAATTGAAATCTAGATAAATTGTTTAAAGTACTTTGGTGTGAATGTTTTCTTTGAAGTTAAATATTGATAAGTTTTCCTTTATTCTTTTTTAAATTTATGAGATGTGTGCTGTCATATGCTTTTGTAAACTGGAATTGTGGTTGACAAGTAAAATCAAAAGGTTAGCCCCTGCATATTGCCTTGGAAATAATCTGGATTCAAAGGGAAAATCCCTATCAAGAGGCTTACACGCTGTGAAAAACCATCTCTGCTGTCATGACCGACTGACTGTACAGGGCTTTGTATTACTGTGAAGTCACCAGGCTATTAGCCTGATTTCAAAGAAAGGGGAAAGTTGTCTAAAGCAAGGAGTCATTGAACACCAGAAAGGATTATGTTGGCGTATATTATTTAGTCTTACACTATATATTTGGAGGGTCCCTACTCCTTAGAAGGATAAATCAATTATAAATAGATGTATAAAATTAAAAACTACTTCTTAGGTGCTTGACTGAGTATTCAAACATATATCTCAAGATTCAACAGTTTTGGCTGGGGACATGACTCAGTGGGACAAAGTTCCTGCCCTGCATGTGCAAGGCCCTGGGTTCAATTTCCAGCACCAAAAAAAACAAAACAAAAAAAAAGTTTTTTTGCCTCTGATGTCTGCTCTAGCACCAAGAGCTTGTCAGTTTGCACAGAGTGCAAAGCCTTTTTAGTCTTATTCCCTCATTATTATATAACTGTCCTGCTATACAAAGTCACATAACACCATACAGAGAAAATTAATCATCAGCTAATGAGACAAGGATGTTAAAAGAAGTTTTAAAGAAATAATTTAGAGGCCCCAATTAGGGTCTATTCTTTTGGGTTTCCCATAGGCATTGCTGGCTGCTCCTGGGTCCAGGGGTGTGAAAAGGGATTGGGGAAGGAGTGGAGAAAGGGGGAACAGGGGAGAAGATACAGAATCTGTGTCTTTGGGGGACAAAAAGAGACTTGTGCAGCTAATGAGACCTTAAATTAGTGATAGGAACAAACAGCATGATACAGGAGTCCTGTGAAAGGTGGGTCTGTGTGTTTAGCACATGATGGGTTGTGGTTATCTGCAGAGATACTAAACTAGGAACTGAGATGAAGGATGGTGACCTTAAAGGAAATAAGCCAAATCTTAAAGTATGTAACCTGCTCACAGATGTTTAATCAGGATGGAGGAGGAGAGATGCCCAGGATCCTGGGGCCAGTTTGTCTTGGACTCATCAGACAAAGCATAGAAACAAGTAGGGAGCTCCAGTAGCCTGATCAATATCTGAGCACACTCGAGATACTGACACAAGGAGTTAAGAGTAACCCATGCACATCCCTGAGACTTGGCAATGGCCGTCAAACTAGAAATCAGAAATGAAGGATTCAGAAGAAAGAGATGTTACAAGGAAGGAAACAACGTGGATTTGACTGAGAAGGTATTTCTATAAATGAATACCAATCTGGTAGGAGCAAAGGACTATCTACCCTGGTGGAGATGAGAAGTGGATGAGGACCTCCAAAGCATACATGGGAAAAGCAGCAAGTCGTTCCCCTCCCAAATCTAGACTGATCTTCCCTGCTTCTGCAGTCAATCTGACCAGCAAGAAGTTTGAAACAAGATGAATGAGAAAGGGCAAGAACATTAAGAGAGGTTTATCCAGCTGTTTTATAGATACTAAGGATAAGAGAGGGAAAATTATAGACAGGAGGAGAATGGAAGAAGGCAGATTTGGAAAATTTGATAGAAAGTACAAAATTCTTTATCTAGTTTCAAAATGCCCACTGCCAAGAGGCGTAAGGGCATCATCTGACAGAGAGGTAAGACATGTGTGCTTTGGCTGAATGAGATCATTAGCTTGTGTTGAGTCTGTGATGAGACAGCACAGAGAATCATATGATTGGAAGACATGACGAAGCCCTCCAGGAAGACCCCACGTAAAATGAGCATCAAATAGGAGTGTCAGTTTTTAATAGTAATAGGGATGGGGGAAGCTCAGAATTAAGAAAGGGAGGGACCCTGCTAAGGGGTTGGCCATCTTCTTCCTGGGCTCTGTGTAGGGATAACCCTCAAGTCCTGAAAGGTGTTCTTTATACACGGACAGTCACATGTGGAATGAAGGAGGGAACTGAGGTGCTGAGGCTGGACACGAGAGGATGTGGGTGCTCAGTGGACTTTCTTCATGAATGCGAACGATGGGGAAGAGAACAAAAACTGTCTCAGTAGCCTAGGAGTGCAGAACAAGGACACTGGATTTCACTCCAGGTCATGAACCAAAGTATGAGGATGCATTTCTCATTGAGAAACCCCACTAGGAAGCAGAATGGGCTGTGTGAGGAGAGAGTGTGTGCCCGTCCCTAGAACCTTCTGAAAGGCTAGTGGGCCAGAGAAGCACTGAAGAACTCACATGCACAGGAGACAGCAGATGGCCCTCCACTCTCATTCCAGCGCCACCCTTGATTGCCTAGGTGACTTTTGGGAAGTTGCTTTATGTCTCCACTTATCAATTTGATTCTTTTATCTCTAAATCCCTAAAATAGGACAAATAAAGCCACATCTCTTTCAGCTTTGAGAACTCATATTCCATGCTTAGGGCCAGTGTCCATCTCTTCAGAGAGACCCCTCCACACCTGTGTACACGTGCTGGTATAGTTTCTGAGCCTCTGCTGAGAGCTCCCCGTGTCTGAGTAGTGTTTTCCAGCAGGACCAGAAGCATGCAGCAGCTGGCTGTGGGTGTAGCTATCCAGAAAGGGCCCAGGCACTGCGTTTCAGTCACCTGGCCCTGCGTGAGTGAATGCACAGAGCCTTTCAGGGCCCTTTCCCTCCTATGTGCTCAAAATATTTGGTTTGCTGAATTCAGGCTCCTTGCATATGTTCCTGGAAAGATCTGACAGACTTCTTTCAGCAGTCACTTCTTCTCTGTGCCAGTTTTGGTCAGAAGTTTTGAAATGGTCTTCACTCTGCATCACATTTTCAAACACAGACACAAATCTCCTCCCCCCAGTCAGTAGTACTTAAAATAGCTGTTGACGGTTGCGTTCCTCTTTGATGCCAACGTTGCACTCCAGTCAAGGAGACAGAGGCTTTTATTGATGGAATAAGGTCTGTGTTTATAAAGTGAGCACGGCAGGGCTACCGGAGTGCACCCTGGATGTGCATCTAGATTTAAGTGGAAAGCATACCTGTCTGCCTTTAGATCCCTTTGGAAAGCACATAAACACATTTTCAATTTCGCTTTCTTAAAGATCCTGCTTATAGGCATTCACTTATCTTACAAAGTGTACTGTTATGTTAACGAATAACCTGTGCGGATGATTTGTTCTCAACAAATATGTAGCAATTTTTAGGGTTTGTTTTTTCACAAAGAGAAGACCTAAGAGCAATTCTGCCTCCAAGGGTTTGGGTTTGAATATTGCTTTATGAGAGCATTTAAAAATATCTTTTATTTATGATTCTGACATCTATTTTGGGGGTAACGCTTTTAACAGGCCCACTGTACATACAGAAATCACCCTTTTTAAAGAAGCAGGTTAGCTTTTGCCCCCTCCAGGCTCTCTTCCCTGACACTATCCTCCAGAATTGGATTTCTACAGCTGCCATAACAAACCAGGTAGCTTAAAATAACAGAAATTGATTCTCTCACAGTTCTGGAGGCCCGAGGTCTGAAATCGGTGCATCTGCAGAGCCAGGTTCTTTCTGCAGCATGTAGGGATAAATCTGTCTCATGCTTTTTTTTAGCTTCTGGTGTCTGCTGGCTCTCCTAGGTTATCCAGAACTTTCCACTGCATATCTACAGTCACCACCTCTGTCCCTGTAGCATTCTCCCTGCCTCTGTCTGTGTCTCATCCCTTCTTCTAAAGACAGAAGTCATATTCGACAGGGCCCTTTCTAATCTAGTATGACTTCACCTTAACTTGATCACATCTGCAAAGACCATGTTTCCAAATAAGGTCATATTCATTGGTACTGGGGCTGAGGACTTCAACATACCTTGTGGGGGGAGCACGATTCACCCCTTAATATATCCCTTCTTCCAGGCTGGTTTTAATGTCCCCTGTCTTTGTGTTTCCATAGCACTCTTATCTTAATGTCTTACAGCAGGTCTCATGTCTTATCATTTTGCATTAAATTATTTTTAATCATGGGCTGTCCTGTTCTTGATGAAAGGTCTCATATAAGCAACATTTTTGCTTGTAAAGTACATAGCAAAATCTCCAATATCCAGGAGGCACTCAAATGTTTGTCAGATGAAACATTTCACTATCGTCACTATGATCTTTTGTGTCTGTTAAATGGTAATATTTATTTATATTTATATAAGCTTATATAATATTTGTTAATGTTTTATGTAATTGCTACCATTTATTGAATAGCATTTGCTAGACACTAACCACTATTTTTTCCAAATTTTATTTATTCCTCACAAGAACACTAAATGATAAATATTGTTTGGTCCACTTCAAAGATACTATGATTGAGTTTAGAAAAGTTACATGTCCTAAGGGTATATGGCTACTGCTTGGCAGTCCCAGGACTTGGTCTCAGGTATGCTTGACTGCAGACATGGGCTTATTGCACTTTGATGTACCTTCCCCAGGTAATTTTGGATGCTCCTGTTTGGTGGCAGTAGCATGTCTGGTGTTCACACTCACACAGAAGCCCAGAGGGTTTAAGAAACAGGTTAACTTTATGTAACCTGTCCCTGACCCCTTGACTTCAGGTTCGTCTTTCTAAAGCTACTTTTAGCAGTTCACAAAAATCACTTTAAGAGAATGTCTGAGAAAAGGAGACCATGGAATGAAAAGAAGTTACTTTAGTAATAAGTTGGATTAGGGAAGTGGGGCAGAGGTCAGTTGCCATTGGAGACTGCTCCAAGTCACCCATCCTAAACTTTCAGGAAACAGAGTGCCCTTGTGTATCATGTCACTTCTCAGCAGGGTGATAACAGGTCATATATGAAGTTAGTAGCTCTCCTACAGAAAGGGGAGTCCCTGCAGCACACGTCCTGGGACCTGGCCCCCTTTTGGTCTCTCCTTGGACTTGTGGGCCCTTCTGGCCACAGCAAGAACAGGGGCTCTGGAGCTCTGGAGCCCTGGCTTCTGGGGCTCAGCATTCACATGGGCCATATGCCCAATTCTGCGCCTCATGTCTGATAACTGGGTTGTCTGCCACCTTCTCCAAATCTCAGCCTCTGGTGTGTGAATCCTATCTTGCTCCTCTAGGTAAGGCCCAGCATAGGAACCAGCTGCTAGACGGGGTTCCATTTTATAACCTGTAACCTTGTGATATTGTTGCCAAATCCCATTTCCTCTGGACTGAGTCAGAAGACTGAACCTGAGTAGGACAGCCCTGCAGCCCTGCAGCAGAGTGCCCTGGTGTGGCTATCTTGCCACACTAGGCAGCATTTTGTCTGCTGTTAATGAGCTGTATGTTTGGCCTCTTCTGCAGGACACCCTTGGCCCTGATTGAGATCAGCAGTGCTTGCATCATGTACTCTGATTACCTTCCCTTTTATTATTCTCTTGGAACATAGCGTTCTGTGTTCTGGACTAGATTTTTTCCTGGCACTGATAGCTTGTCAGCCCCAGCCCCGGCCCAGCATCCCCTTTCACACCTAACCTACTTACATCTGCCTTGCCAGGCGAGAGGCTCCTACTGCCTTACTTTCTCTGTCATGGAATCTAGTTCTCAACTTGAATTTGAGACTCTGTATAGAGGGTTCTACTAGAAACAGCAGAAAAGATCCAAGCCATTGGTAGGGGATAATAGGGAAAAGACAGTCTGACAGATGGCACAGACTGTGCAGAGTATAGGTAGTAGATCATGTCTATGCCCTTCAGGGGCTGCCATCCCAGTGAGAAGCAAGTGGATGTAAGAAGCAAGTGGATGTAAGCGTCCCTTCTGACCTGCAAGGACTGGTAGCCAGTTAGAACCTTGTGGCCACTTATCAGCACCTTTTGGGCCTGTGCATCATGATGGAGCCATGGGAAGTTATTTGGGATCCTCAGGCCTATCTGACTCTTCATGGGTAGTTCTCTTTCTGGAAGCTGTTTGAGCTTCAGCTCATATATTTATATTTGACTCTTCTGGTGGGGTAGGGCCCTATCCTTTGTTTTTACTTTAAATTCTGTGATTTTTTCCAAGTGGAAAACTGATATATTTACTGTGATTACAGATTCTGGTAGTAGTAAATGCCCAAGAAATGCTGAATGAATGAATACATGAATGAATGAAATCTGTAATAAGCACCCAAGAAATGCTGAATGAATGAGATAGTTAATTAACTAATTGCCCTACCATCCCTCTAAAATCCTAAACAAAACTCTCAAACCACACTGAAAATCCTTATCTCACTGTTAAAACACTGGAATGTGAATCACTGAGGTGGACTTTTTTCAGAGCTTTTGTTTCTTCCAGTTGAAAAAGAAATATTGCTAAGCTCTGTATTCTGCTCAGTGCTTGGAGCTAGCAATACAGAGAGGAGCTAGACAGATCCAAGATGTAAAGAGAATAACCCTTTTTCTTATATAAGTACAATTTCTAAAGGGAAGTTCTGCTGTGTTACTTAATTGGATTCTTTTATGTTGCGATTTATGCCATTTTCCTCTTTTCCCAGAGTAGATTGTAATTCATTATCTGTGAAGTTCACAGGGGCAGCTTCTCCACACAAGACCAGGAACTGACCCTTAAGAGTTTGGGTTGCTTTCACCTTTGTCATCTGTGTGTATGTGACTTTCTCAGCTTTTCAACACTTGTGCATGGGCGTTAATGAGTTAGTATATAATGTGTTTTTGTGCTGTTGGAGAAAACTATTTCCATCTGTTCATATATTGTTAAAAAGTAATGGTTTCTTATTTTTTAAAAAAATCTAATTCTTCCCTACTTCCTCTGTTCAAATGCTAAATCTCAGACCTTTTGAGGTCCAACATAATTTAAGTGCTAATTCCTTTCTAAGCTCTTTTCAAGCTACTGTGCTTACTATGCAGATTTCATTAAATCTCATAGTCTCTTCATATTGATGTTTCTGGAAAAGCAAAGCAACTCCTGCTGTATATTAAAATATTTTCCTCAGGGGTAATATCTTTTTTCACTATTTCTGAATATTTATTTATTTATTTATTTGTTCATTCATTCATTCATTCATTTGGTCCTCAGAAAGAAAACAGCAGTCTGTTGAAACTAAAAGAGAATATATACTCACTGGGGCCCTCATCTCATTCATGCAAAACACCTGCTTATTACAATGCACAGGACTTGGATTTCAGGGTTTGCAGTCTTGAATGGTTTCTGTCTGAAATCATTCTGAGTTAGCAAACAGTAGTGAGGACCAGGCCAGTAAAGAAAGCTGTGAAGCCTAAGTACAGAATGAGATGAAGCAAAAACCGCAAGCCGATATCCTCATTGCTGATATTTCTATTTGTAATATATTCATCTCAGAAGTCAATGTGTTATCTAAATGATGTTGAAAACCATTCTATTCTGGAACTTTTTTTAGGATTAACATCTATATCAGTAAGATAAAATTTTGGTTTTTTTGTTTATTTTTTAAAGTTAAATATTTTAGGAATAATGGCATGTAGATTACTAGTCAAATTATAAGTAGAAACAATGAAATAGATATGTATTTAACGTATGTTTAAATATGGAACTAAAAACAGAGCCACTAGTTCAGACTGTCATTTACTGGCTTTATGATGTCTGTTATTTTACTTCACTGCTTTAAGCATCAATGTCTTTATCTGTAAGATGGGAATAATACCAGTGAAGTATTATAAGGATTAGATGATAACCAGATTTTAAATCTTGTCCTCATCAGTTCTAACCCTTCATATCTTTTGTGTGTCAATACATTTTTAAGAACACTGATATTCAAAAGTTATAGTATCACAGTGCATGTCATAGAGGAAGAAATTGAAAAGTATAATTCTAGAGCAAGTGCCAAAAATGTCAAGGTAGCTACTTTGAAAGAAAATGCCTATTTGGCATCTATATATAGGATTATTTAAAAAATACAAACATATATACAAAAATAAAAATGTTTTAGTAAAGCTATCAAATTCTGTGGAGTTTCTAACAAAAGGACACATCTTTTGAGGTTGTAGATCAGGATGACACTTTTTGTTCAACCCAGAGGAAGTATAGGCATTTCTAAGATAGCTGGAGAAATACCATGTATGTTTTCCCAGAAAAGAGAATTTTGCCAAATCTCCTGCATCATTCTAGAGCTTCTTAGTAAACAAAGGATGTAGTTGTCATTGCATCTGCCTCTGGGCTTATCCAGCCTTTCAGCACTAGTAAGCAAAGATCAAGCACATGGAGACCAGGGGCATAGGCTGAAGAGGGGAAACCCAAAAAGAAAAGAAAGTGGGAAGGAAGAATAGAAATGACCAAAGATGAAAAGAGAGAAAAAGATAGGAGAATGAGAGACAAGAAGAAAGTTTCATTCTTACAAAAGGGTGGAGAGTCACCACACCCTTTTCTGGGCGTCATCATCTGTGTCTCTCAGTCCATCATCACATTACCAGAGAGAATACTGGTTTTTTGCAAACATAAAACTTTTAGATCTTCCTGCAGCTACACTTACAAACTCAGTCCAGTATTTTAACAGCCCAGGCTGTTAAAAAGAACTTACTATTTTTTTTTAATTTAAGGAGGGGGGGAAGCAAAACACAAAAAGGGTAGAAACAATACAGAATTTCAAAAAAAAAAATAAACAGTAAGAAGTCACTATTTGATACATTACATATTGTCTTCTTGGATATAGTTGTTCAAGTTACAAAATCAAAGCATACAAAGTGGACATTCAAACATTGAGGTTACAAACAGTACTGTTCACTGATCCAACAAAAACTTAGTAACATGGTTATCAATCCTACACACTTAAGTATACATAGTTATCTCTTTTAGAGCACTTTCTTTTCTTTCTCTTGCTTTTTTTTAAAATTTTTTCATTTAAAGAAAAATTTTTGAAACAGAAAGAGGGTAGAAACAATAAAAAATCTCAAAAACAAAACAAAACAAAAATAGTAACCAGTAAGAAATCACTAGTTGATAATTACATATTTTCCTCTTAGATGTAGTTGTTGAAGTTACAAAAGTAAAGTCCACAAAGTGGACATCCAAACAGTAAGACTGCAGTCAGTTTTGCTCATCCATCCAACTGAAACTTTAGAAACATGGTTATTAATTCCACACAAACATACATGCAGTTATATCCTTTAGAATACTCCCTTTTCTTTTTTTTTCTTTACAATAACTATAATCCATTCTCGTAAACTACTTAGAAGTTCTATACATGTATAAGTCTCTACACATATACCTTGCCTTTCTATATTAGAGGGAGAAACAAATCAAAACAAGTCAGCAATACAAATTCCTAGAGAAACACGAAAAGAACATACAAAAACACAACACTAGGTGATCTACGGTAGTCACTATGATGTCTCTTGTTATTTTCAATAAAATTGTCTATATCGTCAAATATAGTATAAGCTTAGCATTGCATTCCACTATTAGTAAAATCTAAACATTGGAGACATTATAGGACTTCAAAGACAGTTAATGATCAAACCAGAATGGGTATCCTATTGAGTCCTGTCATCTTCAGAGTAGTTGCCCCTACTCTCAGACTCGACACCCTCAAGCATACCAGATTCAAATAAAATCAGGCAAGATAAAACAGTGGTATAACCAATCTTCTCTGTTTTATCTCTGCCATGCTATTTTTCTGTTGTTATTTGTTTACTTTTTTCCTTTATTCCACCGTCTGCCCCTTTCTTTGAGGCCTTTCTGCCATTATTCCTGGAACCCTGGTGATTTTCTTCTCTCTCTCTAGAATGTCCTTCAGTATTCCCTGCAGGGTTGGATTGGTGGTCACAAACTCCCCCAGTTCCTCTTTGTCGTGGAAATATCTTGTCTCTCCATTAATTTTGAGAGACAGTTTTGCAGGGTACATCATTCTGGGTTGGAGGTTATTTTCTTTCAGGGCTTGGAATATTTCACTCCAAGCTCTTCTTGATTTGATGGTTTGCATTGAGAAGTCTGCTGTGATTT
>PVLA01013058.1:0-39508 GCA_004027455.1 Hydrochoerus hydrochaeris | reverse complement strand
GGTGATAGTGGACATCCTTGTCTTGTTCCTGATTTTAAAGTGAAAGCTTTCAGTTTTTGTCCATTTAGTATAATGTTGGCTATTGGTTTGTCATAGATGGCCTTTATTAGGTTGAGGTAGACACCATGTATTCCAAGTTTCTAAAGGATTTTTATCATGAACATGTGTTGGACTTTGTTGAAAGCTTTTTCTGCATCTACTGAGATGACGATGTGGTTTTTGTTTTTGGCTCTGTTGATGTGGTGTATTACATTTATTGATTTGCGTATGTTAAACCATCCCTGCATTGCTGGAATGAACCCCACTTGGTCATGATGTATAATCTTCTTGATGATTTGCTGCATTCTATTTACCAGTATTTTGTTGAGAATCTTTGCATCAGTGTTCATTAGTGAGACTGGCCTATAGTTCTGTTTTTTGGTTGGATCTTTCTCTGGTTTTGGTATCAGAGTAATACTTGCCTGCAGGAATGATTTAGGGAGGATTGCTTTTTTCTCAATTTCATTGAAGAGTTTAAGGAGTACTGGCATCAAATCTTCTCTAAATTTCTTGTAGAATTCAGCTGTGAATCCATCAGGCCCTGGGCTTTTCTTTGTTGGTAAGTTTTTAATTACATTTTCCATTTCAATAGCTGATATTGGGTTGTTCAAAATTGCTATATCTTCTTGGTTGAGCTTTGGTAGTTTGTATGTTTCTAGAAATCTGTCCATTTCCTCTGTGTTTTGCACTCTATGTGAGTAGAGATTTTCAAAGTAAGTATTCATGGTCTTTTGAATTTCCACGGGATCTGTAGTAATTTCCCCCTTTTCAGTTCTTATTTCATGAATTTGGGTTTTTCTTTCTTTCTCTTGATAAGGTTAGCTAGGGGTTTGTCAATTTTGTTGATTCTCTTAAAAATCCAGCTTTTTGATTCATTAATTCTTTGTATTGTTTTTTTAGTTTCAATTGCATTGATTTGTGCTCAGATCTTTACAATTTCCTCTCTTCTATGAGCTTTGGGTGTAGCTTGCTCTTCTTTTTCTAGAAGCTTGAGATGGAGCATTAGGTTGTTTATTTGTGCTCATTCTGTTTTCTTGATATGACAATTTATTGCTATATATTTCCCTCTTAGTCCACTTTTATTCCATCCTACAGATTACAGTATGTTGTTTCTGTATTTTCATTCAATTGTAGGTATTGTTTTATTTCTTCTTTAATTTCATCTGCAGCCCACTGGTTTTTTAAAAGGTTGTTATTTAATTTCCATGTATTTATGCAGGTTTTGCAATTTCTTTTGCCATTTATTTCCAATTTCAGCATGCTATGGTCAGATATTATGCATGGGATGATTTCAGTACCTTTGTATTTACTTAATGTTTTATGGGATAACGTATGGTCTATTTTGGAGACTGTCCCATGTACAGGTGACAAGAATGTGTTTTCTGATGTGGTTGGGTGGAACACTCTGTAAACGTCTACCAAGTCCAATTGCTCACAGGTGTGATCCAATTCTGTTATTTCTTTGCTGACTTTTTGTCTATTTGATCTATTTCTTTGTGACAATGGGCTGTTAAGATCCCCTGTTATAATTGTGTTCATGCGTTTTTGGTTTTTCATGTCTATTAGTATCTGTCTACATAGTTGGGTGCGCCTGTATTTGGTGCATATGTGTTTATAATTGTTAGTTCTTCCTCTTGAATTTTTCCACTAACGAGTATATAGTGACTTTCTCTATCTCTTTTAAGCATTTTAGGTTTGAAGTTCACGTTGTCTGCAAATAGAGTAGCTACCTCTGCTTTTTTCTGGGTTCCTGTTGCATGGAATAGTGTTTCCCATCCTTTGACCTTTAATCTATGAGTTTCCTTTTGGGTCAGATGTGTTTCTTGTATACAGCATATTGTGGGATCATGTTTCTTGATCCATTCTGTCAATCTATTTCTTTTTATAGATGAACTGAGACCATTTACATCTGTGGATATCACTGATATGTATTGGCTTGACTTTACCATGTTATGTTCCATTTGTTACTTTTTACGTTTCTCCTCATTTAATTGCTTATCCTACATGGTGGTTTCTTTCTGTTGTTGTTTTGGGGATTGTGGTCATTTTTATCTCTGTGTAGTATGTCTTTCAGTACTCTTTCTAGGGTTGGTTTGGTGGACGTGAATTTCTTCAGTTGTTCTTTGTCATGGAAGTATCTTGTTTTTCCATTAAATTTGAATGAAAGTTTTGCTGGGTACATCAGTCTGGGTTGAAGGTTGTTCTCCTTCAGGGCTTCAAATACCTCACTCCAAGCTCTTCTTGACTTGAGGGTTTGTGCTGAAAAGTCTGCCGTGATTCTAATGGGCTTTCCTTGGTAGGTGAGTTGTGTCTTTTCTCTGACAGCTTTTAAAATTCTGTTTTTATGCTGTATGTCTGAGATCTTAATTATTATGTGTCTGGGTGTGGATTTAGGTTGATTGTGACTGTTTGGTGTTCTATATGCCTCACTTATCTGCATATCAGATTCTTTCCCCATGTTTGGGAAATTTTCTGCTATTACTTTTATGAATACTTTATGTATTTCATTTGCATGGACTCCTGAATCTTCACTAATGCCCATTAATCTTATATTGTTGGTCTTGGCATTATCATGAAGCTTCTGGATTGTCATTTCATGCTGCTTTGTTATTTTAAAAGTTCTATGCTTTCCTGATCACTAATTGCGATCTTTTCCTCAAAGTCCGAAATCCTATCCTCAGCTTCCTTTAGGTGATTTTGCACGCTTTCAACAGAACTTTTTGTTTCTTGGATGTCTCTTTGAGTTTGTTTCATGAATTCTGCTTGTTTTCTGCATTGTTCATTCAAGATTTCATTCAGTTTCCCATGCTCCTGTACTTTTTTCTCCATTTCTTCTTTAGCTGCATTCAACACCTCCTTTACTAAGGTTGTTATTTCTATCTTTACATGGGAGTGTACTTCTAGTTTGATTTCTTCTATAGCCTCTTGGAGTTGTTTTTTATTTCACTTGCTGTCTTTTCAGAGATTCCTGGTGTGTGACTTTTGGGGTCCTCTATTTCAATGTCTGTTGTACTTGCTTCTGGTGAACTAGATGTTTGAGACTGCATTTTGCTTTTTCGTTTTGCTGTTTTCACTCTGCCTGATGTTTTCTGTATGTAGGAGGGGATCACCCACACTCTTGTCAGACTCACCAAGGTCTTACAGTTAGTTGGAGGCAGCTTTACTACTGGCCCTGTTTACCCACTGTACCCCTCTACTTGAGGGGCGTATTTACCCCACAGTTAATCTGACACAGTTAATCTGCTGTATTCCAAGGTTCGCTGCCTGGGAGTGAGGTTCTAAGTGTTTTCACACTGAATCCTGCTGAGGTCTTCTTATGTTCCTGGTAGAAAGGCTGCCCCAGAAGAAGCAGTACAGGGCAGTTTTCGGCCTGGGGCCTTCTTCTGCGATGTTCCCAGTGGCAGCCGGGCCCACAGCGGAGGTCCTAGGCAGCTTATGCCTGATGCAGGCTTCCATGATTTTCCGGGTGGCAGGGCGGGCCCACTGGGGAGGTCCCAGACAGTTTACACCTCTCTTCCAGGCTTTATTGTAGTGGCCCTAGAATTTCAGAGATGAGAAAATAAAAGCATTGTATTTAGAGTGGAACTAAAAGGCATACAGAATTCTTCCAAAGTTATTGTAGGGTTTTAGTTCGGATTCTATGTTCTTTATACTTAAATTCATCTGTGTTTTAAAGAAAAACAGAAAGAGAATGAGCCATACAGTTTCTTAAACTATGTGACAAAGTCTAATATGAATTTAAGAGCTGATTAATAAGAGTAATGATTGCAATAACAGCTTATAATCAGCTTATACACCATTTAAAATTGTTATACATATAGGTGGTCCCTGACTTAAAATGTTTCCATTTATGATTTTTTTTTTAACTTTGCAGTAGTATAAAATGACATAGATTCAGTGGAAGCCATACTTTGAATTTTGAATTTGAATTTTTTCCTGGGCTAGCAAAATATAGGATGATACTTTCTCTTGATGCTCAGCTATAGTAGCAAAATGCTATGCGTTCATGAAGGTGAACTACCTATAATGTACTGTATAGTGAAGTCATAATGTTGTTGATTAATTGTATTCTATGCATTTAAATTTGTTATGGTTCATCAGGATATAACCTAAGGATCATAAGTGAGGGAGTATCTGCATATTTATATAATCTTTGTATTAATGCTCTGAGGTACATCTTGTTAATTTGGTGAAGGTCATCAGATGAGAAGTACTTTTCATGCAGTGTGGCTATAACTGCAGCTTGAGGTGTGACAGCAAAAGTAGCTAGATTTATTTTTCCTTCTTTGCAATTTTGTTGGTAGATTTGTTTTCACTGTATAGGTTAGCACCTTTAGCATACAATTTTTTCCTTGTTAGTTGAGAACCTTCCTCTTCCCACTCACACCTTTCCGTGGCTTATCTAAATTGCAAATATCACCACTCTCAAGTATGGGGACCATTATTAAGTAAAGGATTACTTGGATGCAAGCATTGCAGTATCATAACTGTCAATTTGATAGCCCAAATGGCTACAAAAGTGACAAAGGGGACTGAAGTGTATGCAGTGTAACTGTAGTGGACAATGGGATGGTGCAGTGATACACAATGGGAATGCAGTGATACAAGATTTCATCAGGCTACTCAGAATAGTATGCAATTTAAAACTTACTGTTTATTTCTGTAATTTTCAGCTTTGTATTTTCAGACTACAGGTACTGGGAAGCTGCAAATAAAGGAGTCTCTTTCCCAGCCAATCAGAGAACACTTAAAAACTTCCTTTGTATCTTTCCACAATTAATAGCTCCAAACTCTTCTCCTTGCCTCTAGCTTTTCTTTTGTTGCAGTCCACTGGATTTTTCCAAGGAAATTCCTGCCTTGATATCCACCACTATTATATGATGTCTTTTTTACTTTTGGTCTTTCTTAAGAATTTCGATTTAAAAAAAAAATTCAGTTTTTTTTCTAAATCATTAGCTGATGGATCCTTGAGGTTTTCCCAGTTCTTGATGATTATGAATTAACCTTGTACTACAAACATTCTCATAAATGTCTATATGTGAACATCTATTTTCATTTTGTAAATAAATAATACCTAAGATTAAATTGCTAGGCTATGTAGTAAGTGCATATTTAAGTTTATAAAAAACACTAGGCTACTCTTTTCCTAGTAGCTGTCTCATTTTCAGTCCTGCAAAACAAGCATTTTAGTTGCTCTGCCTTCTTACCAGGGCTTGATACAATTCTTAGTGTTTTAAATTATGGCTATTCTTGTAGGTGGATAATGGCTTCCCTTTTGACTTTAATTCATAGCTTCCTTTGGATATTTCTGAATGATAACCATCTTTTTATTTGTTAAAATTACATCTGTTTTGAGCACATTATTCTTTTGCTTAGAATAATGTTTTCAAAGTTTATGTTGTTGCATATATGAGTCCTTCATTTCTTTTTGTGGCAAAATAATATTCTAGATATAGATACATCACAATTAGTTTATCAATTAACCAATTTATGGATAGTGTCTTAGTTACTATTCTCTCTTTGCCGAGACAAACTACTAGACACTCCAAGTTAAAGGAGGAAAGGTTTATTTGGTTCATAGTTTGTAAAGGTTTCTGTCCATAGTTCACTGGCTCCTAGGCAGGATGGCATGGCAAAGGAGTATTGCAGAGGAGAAACAGTCTATGGCAAGCAGGCAGATAAGAGCATTTTAGCCCTCTTTCTGTTCCTTTTATTTTATGCAGGCTACCTAACCTAGGGTGGCTGTAACACTTACACTCTTAATCCTTACCAGAACTATGCCATACCCATCAGTGGACTGATTTGCTAATCACACACCCTTGATCCCAGCACCACACACTCTAGATTCAACCCCCTCTGAAAAGCTCCCCCTATGACCGCATAAGGCTTGGGGGAACATCTAGACACAAGCCATAGCAGATTGTCTATGTTTTCATGTAGAAGTTTTAGCCTTTAAGTCTTGTGTTTTAGCCTGGGATTCATTCGAGTTAATATTTGTGTTAGATATAAATTATATTGATAGAAAATGCTATTCTTTCTTCACTGAATTTCCTAAGTATCTGTGTCTAAAATCATTTGCCCATATATAGTTGGATCTGTTTCTGTTCTTAATTGTGTCCCATTGATCTGTAAGTCTGTACTTTCACCAAAACCACACAGCTTACTGTCATTTTACTGTAGCACTATGAACTGTAGTATGAACTGTCTTACTTGGTTCCATTAAAAAAGAACTCACTATCCTAGACCATTTTCTTTCCTATATACATTTTAAGTCAACTTTTAGAATTCACATACATACACACACAAGCTGCTATGATTTTAATTGTAAATGTACTGAATCTATAGATCTGTAGTTTAACTTGGCAGAAAATTGACATCTTAGTAATACTGAGTCTCTATATCCAAGAACAAAGTGTATTTTCCTCTTTCATTGCAGATATTTAGTTGTTTTCATGTTCTACATCTTAGACACATTTTGTTAAATACCATAAATACTGCATATCTCTAAGTATTGTTTCCTAGTACTGAGGGTTACACTCAAGGCCTCACACATGAAAGACAAGTGCTCTACTACTGAGCTACACCCCAGCCCTTTAAAAAATTTAATTTTGAGAGGATCTTGAGGTTGACCTTGAACTTGTGACCCTCCTGGCTCAACTTCCCATGTAGCTGGGATTATAGGCATCCATTATTGTACTTGGCCTCTACGTGTTTTGATGGTATTGGAATCATACTGGGGTAGGGTTAACTTGTAACTGTTTATTGGTAGTGTGGATACACACAGTTTTCTACAATGACCTTATTAAACTCATTTAGAAACTCTTGTAGCTCTTCTGTAAATTATTTTTGCTTTTATTATAATGTTATCTATGACTGAGGATGGTTCTAATTAATTTCTTGTTGCATGCCTTTCCTTCCTTTTTCAGTGCCTGATTGTACTGTCTAGGGCCTCTACTACAATGTTGAATAGGACTGGTGAGAGTGGAGATTCTTGTCTCATTCACAGGATTAGGAAAAAACATTCAGTGTTTTACCATCTAATATGATGTTAGGATAGACTTTTTTTTGTAGGTATCTTATCAGGTTGAGAATATTTTTTTCAGTATTGGTGAGAATGTTCATCACAAATAGATCTTGAATTTTATCAAGTCCCTTTTCTACATATATTGAGATATTATGAATTATTTCGATTTATTTTCTAGTGCAAACCAACTCTCTATTCTTGGGATAAATGCCACTTGATCATGTTTATCCTATTTATATATTGCTGCATTTGACTTGCTAATATTTTGTGAAGGATTTTTGCATCTGTTCTCATGAGAGATGCTGTTCTATAGTGTTCTGATAATACCTTTGCCTGGTTGTGTTATCTGGATAAAACTCCTTGTTTACCAGGATAAAACTGGTAAAGTGAGTTGGGTAGTGTTTCCTTCTCTTTTCAATTTTTGAAAATTTATCAAGAATTGCTACTATATTTCTTAAGTTTTGGCAGAACTTTCTAGTAGTGCCTGGTTTTCTTTGTAGAAATGTTTTTAAATATGAATTTCATGTTTGTGAAACTGTTCTTTTTTTCTATCTTTGTCTACCTCAACCAACTAATACTAAAGAGTGCATTTGAATAGCATAGCATACATCACATTAGTGTCTGTGTTTGTTAAAGTATAAATTCCAAAAAATCCATGAGTCTCTTTTCTTTACATGCAATTCCAAAGCTGATACATGGTAGGGACTTAATAAATGTTTATTGAATTAGTTATTTTAATCTTAGATGTGTTTTCTACTTCAGAAGTACTTTTATTGTGATAGTTTTTTTATTTTTTGGAAATGTTACATTTAAGTTGGAGGTAAGTATGATATAGTCAGGTACCACATAAAGACATTTATGTGCACAGTTGGCCACACAAACAATGGTCCTATGAAACTGTATAGCCTAGTGATGCCACAGCCATCTTCATTTTGTGTAAGTATACTCTGTCACATTCCCACAGTGAAACTGCCTAATGACACCATGTCTCAGGACATAGCTTTGTTGTTAGGTGATGTGTAACTATAACTGATCATAATGACATTTGACCGTGCCTTTGTGCACTGGCTTTTGTTGTTGCATTTGTATGGTTTAACCACACCTTCCCTCTGCTCATCCACAAAGAATATATCTCTATAGGAAATTCTGTAGCCTCTCAGCCACAGCATCCAGTCTTCCACACTATTGAGGAGTACTCTCTAGCCTTTTGGTGTCCAGAACTATAGGACAATAAGTGAATAAATGGCTAAAAGAAATTAATTTTGAATGCAGAAGTACTTTGTTATTCATATTTTAATAGGCTATTTCTGAAAATAGTTTTATGTCCACAACAAAACTGAGTGGAAAATATAGAGCACTGCCCTATACTCCATCTGTCCTGCCCCACTCCCCACAAAAATGGTACACTTGTTACAATTAGGTGAATCTGCATTGACACGTCATTATCACCCAATTTCATGTTTTACATTGGGGTTCACTTTTGGTGCTGAACATTCTGTGGATTTGAACAAATGCATAGTGGCATATGCAAACCATTACTCAAGAATAGTTTCATTTCCCTAAAAAAATCCCTATTCATCTCTTCCTGTCCCCTAATTTCAGGTAAATACTATACTGCCTCTATAGTTTTTGTCTTTTCCAGAATGTCATATTGTTGGAATCATATGGTAGTTTATATTTTTTAGATTCACTTGTTACACTTAGTCACATACTTTTAAATTTTCTCTATTTCTTCATAGCTTAATCTTTTTAGCATCGTATAAGATTTCATTTTCTAGAAGTACTGCAGTTATCCATTTACCTACCGAAAGATGTATTTGTTGCTTCCAAGTTTTAGCAAATAAGAATAAAACTACTTTAAACATTAGTGTGCAGGTTTTTGTGTGGCAATGCTTTTCAGTTCTTTTGGATAAATTCCAAGGAGCATAGTTTTAGATCATATACCAAAAAGTGGTTGGTTTTCTTAGAAACTGCCAGCTGGTTTTCAAAATGACAATACCATTTTGCATCCTTATCAGTGCTGAATGAGAATTCTGCTGCTCCACATCGTTATAGGCATTTAATGTTATAGATTTGACCATTCTGATAGAAGTGAGTATAGTGGCATCTCATTGATTGAATTTGAATCTCCTTGATGACATATGATATAGAATATCTCTTCATATGCTTTTTTTAAAATTTAATTTATTTTTTTTTGTTCTTTTTGAGACTGCAGTTCAGGCTGGCCTTGAGCTCACTTTGTAGCCCAGGTTGGTCTCAATCTCATGATCTCCTGCCTCAGCCTTATGAGTGCTGGGATTACAGGCGTGCACCACAATGCCCAGCTTCTTCATATGCTTTTAAAAATATCTCTGTGTCTTTATAAGATTTCTAGTAAGATTTATGGTCCATTTTTAAATTTAGTTGCTTTTGAGTTGTTGAATTTTTAATTTTTTTAAATTTTGGATAGCAGCCTTTTATCAGATATGTGTTTTGCAAGTCTTTTCTCCCAGTCTGTGGCATTTTATCTCTTTGGTAGTGTGTTTTGCAGAGCAAAAGTTTTAAATTTTAACCACATTGAGCTTATTATTTCTTTCGTTTGTTGGCCTTTGGTATTTGAAAAGTCATCACCAAACCCAAGATCATAGATTTTTCTCATATGTTACCTTTAGGAATCTTATAGTATTGTTTTACATCTCTTTTTCATTGTATTGCTTCTAATTTTATTATGTTATTTTTATTCTTTTTTTATTTCTTTGTTTCCTCTTATTTTGGATTGAATAGCTCTTACTTTTCCACATTCATGTTGCTTCTGCTCTCTTGTCAGAGATCAGTTAACTGTTTATGTGGCCTCTTACTGGGCTCTCCCCTTGATTTATCCAGTCATTTTTCATATCACCTTGTTTTGATTAGTGTAGCTTTGTAGTAAGTCTTGAAGTTGGATAGTGGCAGTCTTCAAACTTGGTTCTTTCAGTATTATGTTCTTGCTTCTATGTCTCTCAGTATAAACTTTAGAATCAGTTTCTTGATAGCCATGAAATAATTTGCTGGGATTTTTTTATTGGAATTGTACTGAATCTATAGGTCAAATTAGGAAGAACTGATATTTTGATAACTTTGTATCACTATTCAGGAACATGGAGTATCTCTCTTTTTATTTGATTGTGGATTCTTAGAGTTTTATAGATAGATATTGTATGTAGTTTTATAGATTTATACCTAAGTATTTCATTTTGGAGTGATATTATTATAAATGATATGGTATTTTTCATTTCATTATCTAATGTTTCATTGCTGATAAATAAGTGATTTTTACTTATTAACTTTATATTCTGCAATCTTGATATAATCACTTAATAATTTTAGAGGTTTTATTTTAAAATTTTTTCTATATTTATGCTCACAGTATCTGTGTATAAAGATGACTTTATTATTCCCTTCCATTTACTGTACATTTTCTTTTCTTTTTTGTTTTATTTTGTTTTACTGCATTAGTGGGACTTAAAGTCTGATTTTGAAAAGGAATGATGAGAGGGAGACATTCTTGCTTTGTTCCTAATCTTAGAGAAAAAGCTTGTAGTTTCTTACCATTAAATATGATACTGACTATGAAACGTTTGTAGATATTCTTTATCAAGTTAAGGATAAACTTTGGTAAACCTAGTTTACTAAGAGTTTTTATCAGTTGGATTTTTTGCATTTATTGATTTCAGAATCTAATTTTTTCTTCGACTAGTTGATATGTAGGGGTTATATATTAATTGAATTTGAAGATTGATCCAGCCTTCCATAACTGGAATAAATACCACCTGATTGTGGTGTATAATTAATTTTTACCTTATTGGATTTGATTTTTTCACATTTTTCTGAAGTCTTTTGTATCTGTGTTCATAAGAGATACTGATGTGTGGTTTTCATTTCTTACTAATGTCCATATCTAGTTTTGGATTTAAGATAGTGCTAGCCCTATAGGATGAGTTTGGCAATATCTGCTTCTGTTTTATGGTAGACACCATAAACAATCAGTACAATTTCTTCCATAATGTTTTTAGTGGTATTAAGTAAACATGCCTCAAACTAGTGCTTTCTGTTGGGAAGGTTGCTTTTCTTAGTTTGCTAGAAACTTACTGGTTTTATTTAACTTTCAAAGAAAGAGCTTTTAGATTTGGTGAGTTTCTCTTTAGTTCCATTTATTTCTGCTCTAATTATTATTATTTCTTTTTTGTTCTTATTTTGGATTAAATAGCTCTTATTTTTCCACATTCATAAGTGGAAAGCTTAGTGATTTGGTTTTAAATTTTTCTTTTCAAATGTGTGCATTAAATGTTCTGTATTTCCCTCTAACTAGTACTTTTGCTACATCCCACAAATTTTCATAAGTTCCATTTAAATTTTTATTTAATTCAGGTTATTTTTTCTTTTTTGGTCTTTTTGAGACAGGGTTTCACTACGCAGTTCAGGTTGGACTTGAGTACACTTTGTACCCCAAGCTGGCCTAGAATTCATAGTGATTCTTCTGCCTCAGCGTCTCGAGTACTGGGATTACAGGCATATGCCACCATGTTCAGCCAACTTAGAATATTTTAAAATTTCTGTTGAGATTTCTTCTGTGGTTAATTATTTTAAATAACTTGTCTCTTTAATCTCTGATACTGGGATCTTCCAGCTATTTTTATTGTTGCTGACTTCTGATTAGCTTTCACTGTAGTGTGGGAGCAAACATTGTATGGTTTCCAGTCTTTTAAATTTGAGTGCATTTTATGGGCCAGAATATGGTCTACCATGGTGATTTTATGTGAGATCGAGAAGAATATATTCTGCTATTACTTGAAAAATGTCCATTATGTCTAGTTGATTGATGGTGTTACTAAGTTCAACTCTGTCCTTTTTAAGTTTTTGCTTGCTGGATTCATGCATCTATGACAAGGAGGTATTGAAGCCTCGAACTGTAACAGTGGATTTGTCTATTCCATCATTTTTTGCCTCACATATTATTGTGCTTTGTTGCTAGGCACACATACTTTAAAGACTGTTATACCTTCTTGGAAAATAGACCCATTTTAATCCCTGATAACTTTTCCTATTGTGAAATGTGCTCAAGATTAATATGCAGACTCTCAGCTTCTTTTAATTAGTATAGAATGGTATCTTTATTTATTTACTTTATTTACTTTTAATCTATATTTAAAATGGAGTTCTTATAGATGGTATATAGTTGAGTTCCTTGGTTTTTGATTGACTGTTTATCTTTTAATGGTTCATATGGACCATTTACTTTCAAAATGATTATTGATATGATTTGATTGGTAACTACATTTGTTAAATTATTTTCCATTTGTTGACATTATTTTTTGTTCTTAATTTTTTTTTTTTTGGTCCTGGAAATCAAACTCAGGAACCTCGCACTTGTACCACTGAGCTATATCCCCAGCCCACTTCTATTTGTTCTTCTGTTCTGTAGTTTTGTTTGAAAATTTTATGATTCCATTTTCCTTTTTTAGTTGGCTTATAAGTTTTGCTTCTGTTTTCAGTGTTTATCTTAGTGTTTATAGCATAGTTTTTTGTCTTTTTGAGACTGTTTTGCAATGCATTTTAGGCTGACTTTGAATACATTTTGTAGCCCAGGCTGACCTCGAATTCACAGTGATCCTCCTGCCTCAATCTTCTGAGTGCTGGGATTACTGGCATGTGCACCATGCCCTGACATAACATAGATTTACAAGTAATCCAATTTTACTTGCAGATGACACTGTACTAATTCATACCCAGTGCAAGAACCTTGTAATTATAAACCATTCTAATTCCTCTCTTTCATTCTTTGTATAATTTTCTCACTCATTTCACTTATACATAGGCATATGTAATGAAATGCATTACTACTGTTATCATTTTGAACCAACTATTAGCTATTAGATTAATACATTTTACTTTCACCTTTCTTTTTCCTTCTCTAATATTCTTCCTTTCTTTATGTCTGTTTTTACTCTGTATTATTATCCTTCTCTCATTAAAAAAATATTTTCCTGGTGAAAGATAGGTTTACCAGTGATAAATTATATCAATTTTTGTTTGTTTAAGCAAGCATTTTTCCTTCACTGTTGAAGGATCATTTCACAGAGTACAAATTATAGATTGGTAGTTTATTACTTTAACATTTAAAATATTTTAATGTATTTTCTTCTTGCTTGCATGGTTTCTTGGTTAATATAGTTTAGCAATAACATTTTTCTTAACTTCTTCAATTTTTCTTCTTTATCGTTGATTTTGAGTTCAGGTATAATATGCCCCTGTATAGGTTACAGGGCTTTTATCCTTCTTACTATTGTCTGAGGTTTGATGTTTGTTATTAATTTAGGGAAATTCCTGTCATTATGTATTATTTCAAATATTTTTTTCTGCAAATATGTTATATCTTGTATGGCTCTCTCACAGTTCTTGGATATTCTGTTCTGTTTTTCTTTGTTTGTAATCTTTCCTTTCTTTTGGTTTTCAGTTTTGGAGGCTTCTAGTAAATCATCTTCAAGCTCAGAGAATCTTTCCTCAGTTGTGTCTGGTCTTCTATTTCTGCTGTGTTGGTTTTGATCTCTAGCACTTCATTTTTTTTTCTTAGAATTTTTTTCTGTCTCTTTATATTATCTGCTCTTGCCTGTTGTTTATCCATTACAGTCTTACCATATTGATCATGGTTATTTGAAAATCCCAGTTTGATAATTCTAGTATCCCTGATATACTTGCATCTTATTCTGATGCTTTCTATATTTCTTCAAACTATTTTTCTTTTTGCATTTTACTATGCTTTGTAGTTTTTTCTTGACAGCTAAACGTGATGTAGTGGTAAAAGGAATTAAGAGAAGTACAAATTCAGTAGCATAGCAGTAAGGTGTGGGAATAGGGAATAGAAGCATTCAATAATTATAAATTAGGTCTTTTTTTTCCTTTCTTCTTCTTCATCTTCATCTTGTCTTCTCGTCTTCTTCGTCTTTGCCTCCCCCTTTCTTTTGGTACTGGGAATCAAATTCAGGATCTTGCACCAGGTAGGTGCTGTGCCCCTGAGCTATATTCCCAGCCCAGGTTTTGGTTCCTTAGTGATTCTGTAAACTTCTACTCCCTTAGAGTGGAGAGGATGAATAGAACTGGCTAGAGTCGTATATTTTTCTTCTGCTAAAGGAGAAGTCTAAAAAATATTGCAGTTGGATGTTTTTCTTACCCCAGTTTAGTTAGGCTCTGGTGAAACTCTATTAGGTCAGGTTTTGTTAAATATTTCCTTTGATTGCAGAGCTTGTTAAGAAGAACAGAATGCTTTTCCCCTGCCCTGTAGGAATCACAAGGTGATTTTACTCCTTTATTCACTGTGAGAACCTAGAATTAAAACCTGGAGCCCATAGAAGTAAACTCATAAAAGTGTGGGCTCCCCAATGACTGATTTAAACCTGGAATTTTTAGTTTTCCAGTTTGTCCAAATTTAACATCCAGTCATTCATCAACTGCAGTGCAAGTTGTCCTACCCTAGCACTGGTTACCATAGAGGTACTCCAGTAAGTTGTGATTCTCCATCTGCCCTGAAGTGGAAGAACAGATAGCTGCCTTTTGTTCTGTAACCTCAGTTCTCTTATAGATCTCAGAAGAGCTATTGATTTTTCAGCTTGTTCAGCTTTTTACTAGTTAGGATGGAATGGTGACTACTAAGCTCCTTATGTGCTATACTGAAAACCACTGCTTCATATTTTGAGGTGTATTTTCATATAACATGCTTTGTTGCTACTTTTCACGAACTGAGTAGTAGCTTAGTGAAGTTATTTTCAGTGTCACGATGAACTAGTTATGCAGTGTAATCTGTGATAAATGCCTTTGGAAAATATTACATTTCTTTAGTCTTTTTTACATTTCTTTGTTTAGTTTTGCTAGGGATGGAACCTGTGGGCTTTCCTGTGCTAGAAATGTGTTCTCCCACCAAGTTACACCCCAGCCCTTGCCCCTTTATTTTGGTTGGTTGGTTTCTTACTTGCTCAGTATTTATCCTGACAAGCAGAGATGCCCAAGAGCTTTTGTTGTTGTTGTTTTACTTTTCTTAAAATGATATTCTCCCATGTTACTTTTGAAAAAAATCTCAAATCTAAGTATTATTTGTACTGGGCCTAACATACCAGAGCGGTCTTTCGTAATTGTTGTCTCATTTAAATTTCTCATTTAAATGTCTCATTTAAATTTAACCATCACTAGTCATCTGAGATCTACTGGGCTTCTCCAAGCTTGCCTGACTTACCTCTTCTGCTCTGATTTATATTGTCTTCTCGTCCTGAGGTTAACTATGCTCCTGTTGAAGAGAAAACTGAAGGTAAATGACAGTTTCCTTCCCTGGAGTTTGCTGCCAACTTGTCATTCTTTGGCATTTCTAACAGTGACATGACTTCTCACCTAAATAGGGTTATCCTAATTTGTCCTGGATAAGAATGGCAGGTTTGCTTCATTATTTTCTCCATTTTGGGGCACATGCAAATTTTACCTATTCCTGCCATTTCTACCCAACTGTATTTCTTCCTCAGCATTAGGTAATAAGCTGTTTTTTTCATTTTTACTTTAGAGAAAACTTATCCAGACTTGCTGGAAACTATACCTTGAATAAAATCTTTGGTTCTATATTTTGTTTGTTTTCTTTTAAAGTGATCATTATTTAATTCTTTTGGCCTTATAAATTTTTTTCCCTTTGCTTTCTTTAAATTTTCTTCCTTTATGCCTAAAAATACATATGATGTAACTATTTAAAATATAAAAAGTATATTTCCCTTTTGTCTCAATTCCTTATTTTAAAAACACTTTTCTTGGGGCAACCCATTTTCCAAGCCCCCTTCTATTTCTCTTAGATAGAAGCTATCTTTCAATGAATTTTTCCTACACTTAACAAAACAAAACAAAACAACACACACACACTTATGAAGTAGATGAAGCTGTGTTAGCATTCATGTAATATGAAACAATTAGATAAAAATTGTGAAGAATAGTAATAGAGAGAAATTGTGTCTATGCTTATTACAAATTCTCCCTGGAAAATACTGTGAAAAATAGGGTTTGCTGTATTTTAGGTACTCTATAATTGCCATGTGGATGTGAGTTGTTATGGTAACTGGGTTTCCCCCTTTTATTAAATAACAGAGTAAGTGGTTGCTTGAGATGTGATTGAATTGTCAGCTTTCGAGCTAATGTTATCCTGATGGGAAACAGGGTGAGGTGGGAGAGAATGTTGGAGGGAGAGGTGGGGGAAGAACAAGACAGAAAGAGAAAGTGAGAAGAATATTAGTCTCAAAACATCTACAAAGCGAAGAGTATCATTTTACTTTAAACATGTATCTTCCACATGCTCTCCTTTATTCCTTCTCTTTTCGCTACTTGTCAGAGAACAAGAATAACAGAAGTTATTTTGTATCTGAACAACTATTTTGAAGACAGCAATATGCAATATAATGACCATTTTAAATTTTCTATCATCTTGTTTTGAAATTCTGTATTATTTTATTGTTTTTTTCTTTTATTCTTTTTTTTTTTTTAAAAAAGTTATTTTGTGCCAACAAAATTACTACCAATAGAAAATTTAAGGCTGTTCTTATGTATAAGCAGTGGGGCATTGAGTGGCTTTTGTGATCTCTAATACTAATGGCAAGTGATTTTTCTTCTGGGAAAGTTAGTAAAACCTCAGTATCACAAAGTCAAATGTAATAGTTCACTACTTGTATGTTTTTGTAGCAACTTAAAAACTTTTTTTTTTTAATGCATTGGTACATCTGACAAGTATGAACACTGCCTTGTTTTATAGGATTGGGATTCTAAATTTAATAGAACACACTTGTTACCTGTCAGATTTAAAATGCTTCTCTACCTGTGCCATTCTGGTTTGACAAAGAAAGTCATCCAAAGCTTGTCTTTCTTACTTAATGTATAGTATTTTATGAAAGTCTATTAAAATGTTTATTTCCTTGTAAATGTTACAGTTAAATTTGTTAAGATCATTTAAGAGACAGAACATACTCAAATTTCTGGGCAATATATTCTGAATAGTAAGTTAACTAAAAGTTAGATGTCTGTGTAATCCTCTTAGATAAAACATGAATCAGTGAGAAACATGACAGCTCTCACTTTCTCTCCCAATATTTTCCTACATTTTTCAAGTGTGATTCTAAGATGTTGTCTGTTAATCTAGTAGTTCAGATATACACAATCAGAACCTATATGATACAAATAAAAATGTTTAGGGAATTTCAAAACAAAGTTTATAATACCTCCCCTAAAATTTTGCATTGTTACTATATGTGTGTGTGTGTGTGTGTGTGTGTGTATATATATATATATTTTTTTTTTTTTAATCTAGAATTAAACATTTTCTGGCTAGAATATTTTAACACATGTGTTTATAGAATTTCAAATTATTGTGTCCTTGACAACTTGTGTTTGCATTTAGCTGTGTCAGCTCAAAAAAGCTATTTAACATTATGTTACCAGAGTGATTAAAAAGTTGACCACCATAATTTTCTGCATTTATTCACTTGTGATGTTAAAGTCTTAATATGACAAGAATTTTTTTTATTAGAAAGTGTTGTATAATTGATTTTGTTAAACATCAGCAGGTGCTTAATTAAACACTTAGATGTAAGACACTGTTATGGGTATCTTGGGAGGGATGGACAAGGCATGGTTTCTTCCCCTAAGGCTTGTGTGAGGTAAAGGTCCTTATGCAAGTAGTCTAAAGTGGAATCTGTAGAGTACTACAGCAGGGTTAATAGTGTCCTGGCAGTACAGAGGCAGGAGAAGTTATTTCAGTAAGTAGAGAATAGTTCTAGGACTCTAGGAAATTCATACATGGTCTTTTATAGTCAAGCATTTTTTTCTAGCCCATCTCCTAACAATCACTGCTCCTTTTCTGTCCCTCTGATTAAAATTGTATTTTAAAGTATCCTAGGGACACCACAGAATGACACTGGTTACTAAAAGAGCTGAATTCTAAGCCCTAGCTTTTATCCTCACTTTATATAAACAAATTCTTTCTTGGTTTTTCTGTCTTATGTGCTGTCTTGGTTACTTTTCTCTTGTTGCTGAGACAGAGGATGTGTTTAGCTAAATAGTTTGTGGAGATTTCAGTCCATCATCAGCTGACTCTAAAGCAGAGTGCCATGGCACAGGGGCAACTGTTCATGGTGGCAGCAGGTACCAAAGGCAACAAGAGCAAAAAAGGCTACCCACCCTTAGGCGAGTGCAGCACTCACACCACTAATCCCAGAACGAGACAATGAACCAATCATAAATGCTAGACTCAGTCACTATGACAGCATGAGGCTTTGGGAGGACATCCAAACAAAAGCCATAACATGTGTTATCATCTTAACATTTAAAGTGGGATGGAAATACTTGAGAGCTGAATTTTCAAAAGTGAATATTGTACATTGTAACTGGTACTATTCTGTCTGAGCTGTTGTTATCTCTTGCTTGGGTTATTGCAGTAGCCTTGGGTAGGTTTTCCATCTCTGGCATTGTTTTTCTTATTCTTTACACAGAAGTCAGGGCATTCTTTTACACTATAATTTAGATTGTGTCATTCTTTTCAAAACTTTAAATGGCTGTCCCTTTAGTAAGATCAAAATCAAGTCTTGAGTGATCTAGAGGGCTCTGAACTCCTGGGTACGCTCTTAAGCCCTTTCCCTTCCTGTTGTCTTCCATGCTAGCTGTCTGCTCTGTTTATGCAGCCTTTTTTCCATTCCTTACACAGGTCAGCTATGTACCTGCCTGATGGCCTTGTCATATCTTAGGTCCATTCATTTATTTTGTTTGTTTTTTAATTTAGGTGACATTCACATAGTGTATGATTAACCGTGTGCAATTCCTGGCCTTATGGTACAGTGTTGTGAAGCTATCATCTCTATCTAGTTTCAAAACATTTTTATTACCTCCAAATACCCACTAAATTGCCACTTTCAAGGGGGCTGGGGATATAGCTCGGTAGAAAAAGTACCTGCCTGGCAAGCACAAGGTCACAAGTTCAATCCCCAGTACCAAAAGAAACAATCACTTTCCATCCCTGTTCCCTTCCCTTTGCATCTCTTGCCTCTGCTCTGCCTCTAGTAATCACTAATCTATTTTCTTTGTTGATGGATCTGCCTATTCTGGTGATTTCAAATATGTAGAATTTAATATTTGATATATTGTGTCTGACTTCTTTGACTTTGGCATGTTTTCAGGGTTCATCTACAATATAGCTTCGTAGCATATATCTATACTTTATTCTTGTTATGACTGAAGAATATTTTTGTATGCATATGTTGTATTTTTTTTCATCATTTGCCAGTTGATAGGCCTTTAGGTTGTTTCTCTTCTTTGGCTATTGTAAAAGTGCTACTGTGAACATTTGTGTAAACATTTTGTTTTAATACCTGTTTTCATTTGTTCTACCAAGGAGTGGTGCTCCTGAATCATACAGTGCTTCTATTGTTAACGTTTTGAAGAACCACCAAACCTTTCTATAACAGCTGAACCATTTTATTACCTCCCACCTTCAAGTTTTTGTTCAGACTTCACCGTCTCAAGATCTTCCTTGATTACCTGGTTTAATTAACCTTATAATTTGCCTCCATCCCAGTGCATATGTTATTGGCAACTTTTTTTCCTTTGCATATTTTCCTCATGTGCCCTCTTTTTCAGGCAACTATAATGTTTCATTATACATTCTCTCTTATACTTGCTCATTTCATTAGTCCCTCATACAGCTGTCACTGTAAGAGTATGTGTAAAGAAAAATAAATTTCAAGCATTTATTAAAACTTGATGACACAGTGGTTGTAGACCTTGCTTTATCATCTGCTTGAATAACTAGGTTACAGCTTCATGATTCTAAATTATTTCATTGATTGGGTTTCCTTCAAAGGCATCTCACAAATACAGCAAATTAGGCATAATTTTCATACTTTATAAATGCTAATTGAATTTATCTTTCAGCTGAGCAACATTAACCTAAAATATAGGCAATACAGTGACAGTATAATGAGTTGAAATAGCTTTAAAATGGTCAAAGGAGGCCCTTTGCCTGTGACACAACTAGAATGGAAGAGCATCACTCTCTGCTAGCTGTTTCCCTAAGTTTCTCTTCATTAAGGGAAAGAGCAAGAAAATGCATTTTTAAAAAGATTTATTCACAGCTAACTCCAAGGAACCCTAAGTTTGGAGTAAATCCCGTGGAACATGGGACCTTAGGCTGCCTGAGTATTCTGCACCCTGTGTCCACTGCTCTGGTGACCAGAGCAGTGCAATTAGCCTCACCTTCTGATTTATTACCTCCTTTAAAATAGGTTTCTTTGTTCTCAGAGGCTGAACATTTGATTTGCTCATTTACATTTTTCCATAATCCTTTCCTTTTTAAAATTCAATTTTAAGAAGCAATTGAGACTGTTGTTTTCCCAAACTTTCAGTGTTCTTTTTTGCCAGTTTTACTGAGGCTATGGACATTCTCAGTAATGCAGTGATTCCTATGGTTTATTTGGCAGGAAGATTTTAAACTATTTTGAGATTCTAAAGAAAAAGTTTTGTGTGTGATATTTGAGTTTTGTTTCTGTAAAAATCCCGGTCCTAAAATAGGGCTTAACAATAGTTAACATTTATATGAAAGGGGAATAGAATTGATAGGATAAAGGGTTGCCCATGTTTTGGAAACAGAGCAGGGCCAAGAACTGATAAATGCCTCCCCAGCTCCATGGGTGACCAGTGTTATATCATTTGCTTCCTGGATAGCAAGAGAAAGAGCCAGGCATTGCAGGATTCATTCCTTCAGAGTTTTGTGGACATAGTGAGAAGGCTTCCACCACCCTACATGGCACAGTGAATACTTAATTAGAAAATAAGAAGAAAAACCAGTCTTTATAAATTTTAAAATTTCAGTTCATACGTAGTCTCCATTTCATACTATTTGATTGTTTAATTGAAAATGATAGCAGTTGCATGAGAAATGATTAATGGCAGTCAAAACTAAACTTCATTCCCATTCAGAATTCTGCCTTGTAATCTATCTGTGGCTATGTCTGCCTCTCCTGCTAGCTGGAAAGCTGTCTGCACACATGGAATGGTTGATAATCCTCACATCCTTCCACAGTACCTTTCATAGTAGCTCTCACTAAGACTGAGATTAAAGAACACTCCAGAGGCCATGGGAACCAACTATATTTATCAGAGAGGCTGTTATCTTCCCTATCACAAGGCATTTGAGAAAATTTATTTTTATAATGCAATAGAATGTACTTAAGCACTAGTTACTGTGATTCTGGTGTAATTACATATAAATTTCTTTCTTTTGGGGGCATTGAGGGGGCTATAGGACACAGGCTAAAGTTTTAGTTGTTTGCATTTTTGATGAGAAGAATTACAGGAAGCATGAAATGTGATGCACTGTGAATGTTATTCTTCAGTAATCTTTTCTTCATAGCAGACCTTGGGAAGATTTGCTGCAAGATAGGCGTATACTAATAGGAAGAAACAGAAATGACTATGAAAACCAGATGTTTTGTCTGGGCCTCTATTCAGAAGTAGGATTTTCATATATATATCATTTTTCTCTTGTTTACCCACACTGATTAAAGGGCATTTATCTAGTGGTACACACAATTGCTGTGTGCGATAGTCATTTGCATGCTCTTACCACTGTGGTTTCTACACAACATGGTATTTCTGTTAGCAATTTAAGTTTATTACTTCAAAAATTGTCATATTTTAAATCTACAATGTGAGCAATATTTATTTTTATTCAAAATTACTAGGAGGATTTGTTAGAAAATATCCAGTATCCTGACTTTGGTAAGTGGTTTTACAGAGTCTCCCACTAATTTTCAAGGATGGATTTGTATTATACATACATCTTAACTTGTTATTGTAGTATTATATTTGCTTTAATTTAGAAAATTCCAGGCTTGCTTTATTTTGTCTTTACACAACTCCAAATTCTTTTCTTCTGGAAATATCCAAAAGATAATATTTGTGGTTTTGATCCAGGACTGATTTGATTTGTTTTAGAACTTAAACCACTTAAGTAAAAAGAAAGAAGGAATTGATGATGTAGTTTAGTTTAATTCTATAGTCTAACATGTGGGTACGCTTTTCCCACAGGTTCACACCCAGCCTTCTGAGTGGCACCGAGCACTTTTTCTCCCGCAGGCCTGGCTTGCATACATGGATCGGGCTTATCATGCTGTCTTACAGGTAAAGGTGCCATTGGATGATTGGATTTGTGTGAGAAGTGTTTCCTCCCTACCTCGGATTTTACAGCAAATGTGCATTGAATGTTGCAGCACTATCAAAATGCATTTTTGTTTGTTTTATTTTATTTATTTTGCATATAAAGGAATGTGAGCTGGGTGTGGTAGCACACTCCTGTAATACCAGCACTCAGGAGGTTGAGGCAGGAGAATTGCAGTTTGGCAGGGCCAGCCTGGATTACAGAGCCAAGACCCTGTCTCAGAAACAAAACAAGATGAAAACAAAAACAAAAAAACCCAAAAATAAAATAATAAAGGAATGTGAGACTTAACCACTTAATCTTTAGCCAGCCCCATAAATTTGCTTCTCTCATCCAGAGCTCCTTCCTTCATCCAGAGTTCCTCCTCTCTTCTGTCCTGCTGCCTTCTGAATGCCCCCACTTGTCTGTCCTATAGCAGTTCAACTTCAGGGCCTCCCAGCCTGAACTCATTGTCTCCTTTATCCTGAGTTTCCTCAGACTGGATCAGCCAGCCCTATCTTTTTACCCTGTTCCCCGATATTTACATTTCTGTGTCGCTCAGTTTTTTTCTTTTTCCAAAGTCAGCCTGTGTCCCTAACCTCTTGGCTTGGATGGACACTGTAATTTTTATGTTAGACTCTGCTGTTCCCTACTTGCTCACATAATTTCTACTTGTTCTTCAGATTAATTTGCCTGGGAAGGCACCTGTGTGCCTCATTCCTCAGCAATAGGTTGTGTGCCTCTGTGTACTTCCTCAGTAGCTCTGCATTTCTTCTCAATGTCCTTGTCACACTTGTCATGCTGGTCATCTGGGGTCTCTGACTGTCTCAGCGTCTGTAAGGGTAGAGCAGTGTTTCCTTCTTTGCTGTCTCTCACACCTAGCATACATGTCTAAAACATTACGATTGCTTACTAAATAAATGAGGAATACTCAATCTGACTTCACTTAATACAATATTATAAATTGTATTTTGTGGATTTCCAAAATTAGAAATAACTTTTAGTTAGTTGGGGACTACATGGTAATAATAGAACAACTAGCTCAATTCTTTTCTGTAGGTTAAAATTCACTGTCAAGGATGCTAGAAAACTATCCAATGCTACTGAACTCATTTATGTCCTAGAATAAGATTTTCATGGAGTCTCAGGAATTATGGTGTTATCATTAAAGATAGCAGCTTTCCTCTAAAACAGGGTGTAGGGGGAGTAAGAATGGGGCAGGAAGAATGACTGATGGGCCTTGGTATTGTCGTCTCTAATTAAAACTTTGCTGTAGAAGAGTTTATTGAACCTAGACTTTATGAGGCACTGAAATGCAGTATCTTTAGAGATTCTGACTCATTAGAAATGATTGGTGAGCCAGGAGTCTGTGAGTTTAACAAGCTTCCAGGTGATTTTAACATATTTAGTATATACCACACTTTGAGCAATACTGTTTTAGATGGGCCCCCAAATGTGCTGTAATCTAAAATAATCAAAGTTGTTTTTGCAACCATTTACATTTTCTCATTGTTATGTTACTCAATTTTTTATCTTTATCAGTGTCTGGGCACTGAGCATGTTTTGAATAATTAATGAGTGAATGAATGAATTACTTGGGGTTCTTTGTGTTTCTTTAACATCATTAATACATAGTCTTAGCCAATTACACTTTTTACTCAAGAAAAATGAGAGTGCAAATTAGAATGCATACTCTTTGCATTCACATTTTCCTGGGTACTGTCCAGTGTTATCCTTCACCAGAGATTTATGAAGCATTTTTTCCTGGCCAAGCCCCACACTGAGTGTGTGAGATACAGAGGAAAATAAAGAGTCCAGTGAGTGCCCAGGCTAGCAAAGGAGGCTGACATCTACTAGCAGTTTCAGTACAGTATCTTCAGCGCATTAGTAGAAGAAGTAGTAAATTGCCTGAAGAAGGGAAGAATACCTTTTCCTGCAGAACTCATTAAGAATTGTATTTAGCTCTTAGAATATGAAAGGCTAAATTAAATAGGGTATGATATAATTCTTTCACATGTCCTGGAATTGATTCTTTTAAATCCATGACTTTTTGCTTAAGAACTATTATTTATTAAATAATTAGTATGTGTCCAACACTTAACATACTATTCCAGTTAATCTTCACTGAGACCCTTTCAATTTGTTATCAACTCCACATATAATGGGTTTATAGATGGGGAAAAAGTTTAGCTAGGAAAGTAGAGCAAAATCCAACAGTTAGTAAATGAAAGAACTAGAATTTCACCCAGATTTGTCTGACTCCACAGCCTCAGGTTTTCCCACTGGGTTATGGTTTTTCCTAAGAACATCATTATTTGTAATGGTAAGTAATGCAAATTAGTTTAATATTTTAAAAGACTGAACTATCTATGAAAAGTCTGCTGATTATTTTTAGCAGTGCAAGTCCATTATTTTACCTTTCTACTCTTGTGGATAATGGTGCATATCTTTGTTTATCACTTAAGATCTCTTTACTTTGGATTTCTCAGTCCATTTGCATTGAGAATTGTGGCAATTCTGAACAAAGTGAAACTGAAAGAATAGACTATACCAAGACACTTTTTGGTATTATTTTAAAATACAGCAATGTGTTTTAGTTTGTTGGTATAATTTTAAAATATAGCAGTATATTTTAGGTTATCATTATTACTCGAGAAGATGTTGATGAGCTTTAACTGTTAAACAGCTTTTTTAAATGGGTGCATATACTTAGATTTTATGCTATCTTAGAGGATTTGGAGCAACTGTCAAGCTCCTTGTCTGTCAAAAATTTCTGGAGAATATTTCTACTGCATAGGACTTGCAGTTACTTCCATCTGGTGCTGGGCATATTTTGTAGCATTAAAATAGAGTATCACTTAGAGGAGCTGTGTTTTATGTAGTTAATCCTAGGAGACATGCTAAAAGGTACATTCTATGTTACTTTCTTGAGACTGATTCGGATGAATAAGTTTGATACCTGAAAACTACTATAGGCTTCTATTTAGACACCTGTTTCCAGCCTTATCTAAGTTTACCACAAAAACTTTGGATTTTTAAATTATAGCATATCTGTGTGTTTGACATGGGGGAGGTATATGGTTTTTTCTCATTAAGATGAAATATGTAGATATGAGCTAATTGATATTTAAGAAACCATTTTGACAAGGAGCTCTCTTCTTTACCTTGTTGCCCTTGTAGGATGCTAAAGAAATTAAAGTCTCTAGGCTGTGCTAAAATATCTATTTAGATTATGAATATAACCTGGAATGGGTTGACTGTAGGCACTTATTTCTTGAATTGGTTCATTGGCTGCTAACTAACCTGAAATCAAAGCTAGGGCAGAAATTGAGGACCCTAATTAATTAGTCTCTGACTATTTGAAAGTTTTTTAAAATTATTATTAATTTAGTGCTGGTTATTGAATCCCAGGTCTCACACATGCCTATCACTGATCTATATTCCTAATGCATGTTGTTTTTAATATATAGTAAATTCGGTGAAGTTTTACACTGTAGTCAGCAAGCTCTTGGTTGTATAGATTAGAAATAAAAATTAAGAGAGATGAATAAATTAATACTTGGAATTTGTACACAATCCCCAAGCCTCAATTCAGTTGATCATTTCAGCCTTTTTTCTTCTCTCTTTGTTTTCTCACCGTAGGCCAAAGCAGAAGTGACCAGGTAGAGTGACACTGGGTCTGTGTTCCCAGTGGACCAACAGTGGGAAAGCAGGGACTGCATCTGGATAATTAGCCTAACATGGTTGTGGTGGAAGGGTCAGGGAAACATGCTGCAGGATGGGGTTGGAAGGAACAGAAGAAACTCAGAGAAAGAAAAATACATTAACTGATTCACAATAGAATGGTTCTGTTGGTTTATGAGTACAGAAGAAATTAGAAAAATGGGCCTCTTAGGAAGCGGCACATACTCTAGCTTTCTTGTGTTTTGTTTACTTGTAAACGATTTTAACCTTTGAGTTTTCTGTCCCTTATCTTTCTTGGAAAATCATGGAAAATAAGTGTTTCAGGAGTAAAGAATTATAATTTAAGAATCATAATTAACAAACTTTTCCTGCCCTCCTGGGATGCCAGTATAATTATTAAATATTAATATAAACATCTATATTTTGGTCACCTCTGATACTGTCTTCCAAGAGAAAGAGGAGAAAATAAAAGGATCAGGATTTTATGAACTATGGAGATGGGGATAGTTATTATTGGAATAAACAAATTATGAAAGATGTGCTTAAGGCATCCATCAAATGTCAGAGTGCCTGAACTGGTGAGTCCCAGCACTGTGTGCCAAAGGGTGTGCTAAATACAGGGACTGTATAGATGCTGAAGCGGTCCTTGCTCTCAATGAGCTCCCAGGCTCATTAGTGAAAATATATAAGGGAAACACATATTCTATTCTAAATACGTTTACTCCATGAGATTATACAGATTAAAGTCATGACTTATTTCAGATAGAATTTAGATGTTTATGAAAACTGACTTAAGTAGTTTTTTTTTTAAAGTGGGGATTTTTTGTTACTGATAACAAATCTAATAATGGTAGCTATTATTTATTATCAGTCACTGTGCTAAAGAGACACTTTCCTCATTTTCCCACTATATTTAATGTGATGTTCTGAAACTGTGAGATAACTGGTAGGTACAGGGTACAGTTTCAGAGGAAACTGACACTTAGCAAGGAGTAACTTGACCAGATTTATAGTAAGTAAATGGAAGTGGCATTAGACCAAGGTAGTCTGATTCCAGAGCCTATATCCCTAACCCTTCAAGCTGTAATGCTTTTTCCCTAGAGCAGAGGGAGAAATACATACCTTTCTTTTGTAGAATAGACTTTAAAACTAATCTGTATGAAAACAACAACCATTAGAAAAATGGACAGAAATAGGAAGTCCAAATACTTAATAAATACACGAACAGATGCTCAATATCATTGGTAAACAGTGAAATAAAAATAAAACCCCTGTGAGCACTATTTCACATTAAACAGAATTGTAAAAATTAAATGCCTCACATTTGTAAATGTTGATAAAGATATGAAGTAAACAGAACTCATTGCTCATGAGATTATAACCCAATACAAACATGTCTGAAGATGGTCAGGTATTGCTTAGTAATCCTGAGTGCGAGTTCTGATCCAATTTAGAGTCTATCAACAAACTAATATTTTAACTGTATTTAAAAATTTTTGTTAGCATTGTACATGTTTGCTGTGCATAATGTTGGCATTCCTCATGGAGAGTTGGTACATGCACAGAACATATCTTAATTCTTTTTTTATTCCCTTGTTGGAGTAAAGGAGTAAGTGATCATAATAATCCTGAGAGTAAAAATATGAAAAGGATAATAAATATTTGAAGACTTTGGTCTTAAGGGAACAATATTAGCTATATTTTTGTTACTTGGTAGCAGCTGAGTACTGTGGTGTCTAATTTTGTAAGTTCACTAAAGAAATAGAAATGTAACGTGGAGCTGTCGGTGCATAACTTTAGTTGCATATTATCTGCATTTTAAGTGTTAAGATTCTCATCCAACTAATTTTTTGCTATTCTGTTATACTCTGTGCAGACCTAGATCTTGGTTGCTGACAAAGGCAGATCATTACCATCTAGAGGACTTTTAAAGTGGGACTTATGAAATTCAAATCTGTTTTAATAGCTATGCCAAAATGAAGTTCTCTGCACTAAACTTGCCAGACATACCTTCTCTTCAGGATGTACCTCCTGTGAATGTACAAACACCTGAGTAGTGATATGACTATTTCTCCTTATGTGTCTTCTTTCATAGTCTAATATCTCATCAGAAGCACACAGGGCCACTAAGGAAGGATCTGTATATCCCAAAGAAGTTTTAAAATCATTTCAGCCATCAAGTTTGCATGCTGATTTATGTTTGTTTTTTCAGGGCCGAATAGGAGAGCTGGAGCTGCAGTTAAAACATGGAAAAGAAGGACCTGAGGAGGTGCAATATAAAAAAAGCGCAGCCTGGCTGTGGTAAGGGGCTGCCATTCTGCAGGTCATCATTTGCTGTAGAAAGTGAGCTACAGGGAGTCAGGGGTGGGAATGGTGATGGCTGGGAAGGCTTTAGCACTGAAGTTCACCTTTCTATATGAACCCAAATTGGAAAACAATGGAGAGCTGGTAGGTGTATTCTCAGCTGCCTAGGTACAATAGGGAGAGCTTTATTTGTAAATTATATGCATATGAATTGGTCTCAGGATCCATTGCCAATACCAAAATCTATGGATACTCAAGTGCCTTATATAAAATGTCATAATATTTGCATGTAATCATGAACATCCTCTTGTATACATTGAATCATCTGTGGAGTATTAATAATACCTTCTACAATGTAATTGCTATGTATATAGTTGTTATACTGTGTTGTTTAAGGAATGCTGGCAAGAAAAAAATCTGCATGTTTAGTACAGGTAGTTTTTTTCCTGAATATTTTAAATTTATAATTGGTTAAATCAGTGGATGCAGAACCTCACGGATATAAGGGATTAATGTACACAGCCATATATTTTTATCCTAATGCAGTGTGAAAATGGTTTATTTTCCCTCCATTTGTCCCTTGTCACTGATTATTTTATATGCTTTTGAACAGCAACAAAAGAATTTGTTTCTCCCATTCAGTGCTACAGTACCTCACATTAGTCAAGAAGTCCTCTCTTCTACACTCCCCTTCCTCAAGATGTCTTCATTATTAGGAGCAACTTTGCTAGATAATAATTCCTTTTCTGAATGTAGGCCATTAATGTCTTTGCTAGATACTCCCTGGGGAATCACCACTATATGATCTAGAAATATATTAGGACTGGCACATTAAAAATGGACGCAGTGGTGTACACCTGCAATCCCAGCACTTTGGACCCTATCTCAATATAAAAGGAACAAGAGACATAGCTCATTACAAAAGCTCTTGGTTCAATTCTAAGTGCCAAAAAAAGTAAAATGTAAAATACAAAATAAACTAAATTTTTAAAAATAGTAATAAAAATGACATAAATTGTTATGTAGATTGGGAAGAACACATTGTCATTTTAATGTTGCAGCCCCATAAATTTAAGTAAGCTTCCCAGAGCTTAAATAGCTTTGTCTGTAGCCACAGATTGCTTTATTCTACAGGTATATAGTTGACTTATAGACAAGCACTTTCGGTATGTTTAGTTTATTCATTCTTTGGTGGGGGGGATACCAGGAATCAAACTCAGGACCTTGAGCTTGCCAGGCAGGTACTTTGCCACTGAACTAACTCACTGGCCTTTGTTTAATTTATTGAGTACATTTTTTAGATTTACTTTTTAAATGCAGTTAAACATTCTGATATTTGATTTAAAATTAAGAGATGAAAAATTTGAGTTTTGATCTTATATGGTGTTTTGTGTCTAGTTTTAATTTCCTTTTCTGAAAGTGATAGTTTGTTGGGCATGGTATATTTGCTACATATTCCAAATTAGAACCATGTATATCAGTCCCTGATGAAACTCCTGGGCTATTTGGGTATGTGACTATGAAGGAGTTTAAAAACTAGCTCTCTAGGTTTTAAACATTATTGTAGACTAGGAAATTCACAAATTAACTTGGAATAACTGCTGATGAAGTATTTTTTAAATAATCGCTTCAACAGTGTGTCACTAATTGGAACGCAGTCCCAAATCCAAATAAAGACATCTCTTTATTTTAAAATGTATTTTTTATTAAGTGTCTGACATGCCATGCATTATTATGAGAACAGAGGAAGTGCAGTGAACAAAGCCTTTGTTCTTCCAAAGTTTATAATCTATTGAGTAGAAATGCATAATAAGCAAATAAACAAAGGAAATATGATTGGGTTTTGATTAGTAGAATAAAAAAATAGGCTGAAGGGAGTACAGAGTAAATGGGACTAAGGTGATTTGGGGAACAGCTGGTGTTGTATTTCCTATAGGGAGCTCAGGGAGCGCTTCTAATGAATATGGTCTTGAATGAATCTGAAAAGAATGGTGAAGTGGGCCAGGCTGATAGCTGCAGAAGAGCATTCCAGGAGGAGGGAACAGCAAATGCAAAGGCCCTGGGATTCCATCTAGGGGAGCCAGTGTGGCGTGAAAAGAGCAAACAAGAAGTAGAAGGATGTGAAAGCAGAGAAGTCTAGGAGATCAGTTATGGATGGTCTTTATATGTAAAGGATGTTCACTGTGAGATAGAGAAACATTGGAGGATCTGAACCAGAGGATGCGACTCATAATTTAGAAGGATCATTCTAGCCGCTATGGTGAAAGTGTATCCTAGGAGATACAAATAGGTGTTCATTACAGTAATTCAGGCAAAAAATACAAAGTTTTGGACTAAGGTCTTAAAGGTAAAAATTAAGTAAATTGAATCTGTTTTGAAGACAGACTGTAAGTTTGCTTAATAATTCAAATGAAAAATGTGAGAGAAAGACAAGTATAAGTCTTTAAGATTCTGACTCTGACTTAAAATATAAAGTTTCCATTTATGAAGGGAGAAAAGCAAGTCTGCATAGGAGAGGAGTCAGATTTCAGACTCATTAGGGATTCGATGCCATTGATATCTCCAATTAGAGACATCAGCTAGGCTGTTCACCCAGCTTAGAGTTCTGGGAAAAGGTCAGGCCAGAGATCTAAGTCTGGAAACAGTCAGCATATTGGTGGTAAAGTGATTATTTTGGATGAGATTGTATCTTAGTTACTTTTCTTGTTGCTGAGACAAAATACTAGACACTCAAAGTTAAAGGAGGAAAGGTTTATTTTTGTGCACAATTTGTAAGGCTTCAGCCCCTAGTTGGCTGACTCCAAGGCAGGGTGATATATCAGAGGGGCATCGCAGAGGAGAAATGGACCATAGCAAACAGACAGGAGACAACAGAGCAGCAAACAGCAGCAGCAAGGCTGCCTTCCCTTTCTCCCTTAGTGTCCTGTCCAGGCTATCAACTATTGATTGGTGTCACCCACACCCAGAATGGGGCTTCCATTATCCACACTCAGAACTATGTTAATTCCAGTCAGTGGATTAATTTAGTGTCACATACCCTTAATCCTATTATCACAGCAGAATCCACATTCAGACACCCTAGATCCAGCCACCTTTGAAAATCCCCACCTATGAGCACATGAGACTTTGTGGGACATCTAAGATAGAAGCCATATCCCATTACCTAGGTAGTGAGTAAAAAAAGAGAAGTTTCAGACAATTCAGCCCTGGACCACTTCAGCGTTTAGAAGTGGGGAAGATGAAGCAGGAATCAGTAAAGTAGGCAGAAAAGTAGTGATCAGCTGTAGGAAGAGTAACAAGAGAGTGGGAAATTTTAAAAATGATCCTTTAAAATATGTAATTTTGATAGCCAGTGGTTGGTTTTCATCTTATTTGTAGTCTCTTACATTGGGAAAAAAATTATTTTGTGACTATTTTAACTAAGCCATACCTTCCTTTCAACCCACAAGTGTCATTATTTTCTTCCGGCTTTTTAAGATGTGTAACTAAGGTTTGATAATAATGTTCCGTAGGTATTGACTGGAAATAGCAAATTGATGTTTTGATGGGTTTTGTACAGAAAGAGATTGAAAATGTCATAGTCAGTTTTAGATACCATATTAGAAATACTATAGCCTGGGCAGTTTAAATGACAGATATGTCATTCTTATGCTGGAGCCTGAAGATCAAAGAGCAAGGAGCCAGCATACCTGGGTCTTTGTATAAAGAGGTCTCATGGGGACCATGTCCTGGATGCAGATATCTGTTTACTCATTGTATCTTCGTATGGCTAAGAAAGCCAGCAGAGGTGTGTCCTCTCCTCTCAGTTTGAGTGGTCATCATCAGTTTGAGTGGTCATCATCACGAGGCTGCCTGTACGTCACTGTACTGCAGTTGTGTTCACCTGCTTCCCTGTCTCCAGGGCTCAGTCCAGGGAATTGAAAGAAGCTCTCTTTGAAGAAAAGGCCTAATTACAAATTTTCCTCTTGCATGAAAGTTCTATACACTTAAGTTTTAGCTGCTGAAGTCATTGTTGGAGGTACTTACTAATTGATGAATAAAAAGAAAAGATGAAGTTCTTGCTCTTACATAGATTCTGGTTTTCTGTCTTTATTGCAGGGTTAGGGACATGTTGACTGATGAGATCACCAAGACTGCTGCAAAGTAAGATTCATTTATTTTTTTACCATAACATTATCATAAATACTTCCTGGTAGACACACACAGATTCTGTTTTTAAGCCATTTCATAACTTAAAGGATTGTAATATATATATATATATATATATATATATTTTTTTTTTTTTTTGGAGTGGCTACTCTTTATACAAAATTAATTCTTATTGCATGTCTTCTCATGCAGCTCTGGAGGGACTGCTACATCAAGAGTTGCTAAGGCTAACTGCATATTGGACACCTGACAAAATGCCAGATACTTTGGTTTAAATTTAAAGGATTATAGTTTTTTTTTCAGGGAAGGAGAAAAGGAAATTCTAGAGAATGTATGGGGTCTACAAGTAGATTACAAAATTTCAGCTGTGCAGCTGCAAATGTATCAAGAGTGGTACTCCCTTTTATTTCCTTAAAGTTACAAGGCCCAGTGTGTCTAAAATTGAATTTTTACATACTCAAGGCTAAGGCAGAGACCCAGTAAAAAAGACTGGTTCAGTTATATCCCAATGGCTGTTCTAACAAAAATTACTTACCTATTACTGCTTGAGGCTTTTTATTTACATGAACCTAGTTATTACTAAGAAAATTATACCCTAATGAACTTGCTTTTACAATACCTTCAGACTCCTTTGTTAACAAGTTGACAAATCATTCCTGGCAGTAAGTTACATGTTGGTTACATTTATTTTGCCCTTCGCAGTCACTGTTATCTGTTGCCATTTGTTTGACTTTTCTTCTTAGCCTCCAAATAACATTAGATACATCTTCGATCTAGAGGATTTCATGTGTAATTAAAAAGTACATATTACACAGAAATGTTTAGTTGCAGCATTGTTTATCCTTATATCTCAGAACCTCCTATAGCTAAGTAGATTTTGCCTTACAAATATAAAAAGTCAAAAACAAAAATATGGTCTGCCTTAGAAGGAGCTTTCTACCAGTAATTGCTTAAACAGGCCTTTCACTGTGAAGTCTGATCTCAGAACATGGTCACTACTCAGTCTCCTGTCTTTTGAACAAAGCAAAAGAGAATTGATAATCCTTCCCTGTTTTCAGTTTTGTGGGAGGCATTGGGAAATAGCTGTAGATTTGTGTATATGTGCCAACTCCCCATGAGGAATGTAATCATTATACTAATAAAAAATTGAAAATAAATACATAAACTGTCCTATGGGAACCCCCCTCCCCATTAAAAAAAGAAGGAAAGAGAGAAAAGAAAACTATAGCAAGCTTCCATGGCAGTGGCTGGCTCTGCTTTCCTAGTTGGTGAATTGGAGGCACAGTGGGAGTGCATTCAGCTGCCTGCTTGGAGGGGAGGAGTGTTGAGCTGCAGGTGGGGGCTGTCTTTGACCTTTACCTTTTATAGTTTTTTTTTTTCTGTTATTCAACCTACTTATATCCTGTTAAAAACAGTACTCTGACATTTGTCACAAAATGCTCAAATGCTGAAGAAACGAACATTTTTCTATTAAGCTATCATTTTGTCTTTCTAGTAGTTTTGTGCTTCTCATTCTAAAGTTTTATTTCAATGTGGCTTTTATCTTCAGATTTGTAAAGCACCACTTTGTGACTAATACCTAAGGAGAATGTGTTCACCTTCTCAATGGTATGGTGTAAAAATAATTCATGTTTTCATGGCATCAGTACCTTTTCATCAAAAATTTCAAAGTATTTTATAGACCTTATCTTATTCGAGCAATCCTAGTAGTAGTAGATATGCCAGCAGGTGAACAGAACATAAGGCTGAGAGATGACTTACCGAACAGGAAAAAAGTACCGCTGCTTCTCTCTCTTTCTCCTTACTGGTTTCTCTAACCAGATAAAAAAACTGCCTACTACCCTGTGACAGTTGAGTTTTGGGTTCCTTGGATTATGACTATCACAGACTGTTTGGGACCAGAGATAGACTTGTTTTGTTCAGAATCACAAGTTAAATGCAGGAAGTAAAACACTAGTCGTGAGATTAAACTGATTTGCTTATTTGAGAGCATTTTTCAAGCCTCAGAGTTAGAACTAAGGAAGAATCAAAACACAGATAAAACCCGATGATTGATGGAAATTTGTTTTCATTGTTATTAAGTAGACTTGAACCTGAAGATAAAAATCCCCTAGTGATTGGGTCACTTTACTAATATGTAATGTAATACTTTGTCCCTAAGAAAGCATCATTGAAGTTTATCCCTCCTTGTGCTTTTTAATTAGGTTAATGACTTTGTTCCAAAGGACAATTAAAATGTCAGTGATGTTGCCTGGATAAATATTGTACTGATGCTATGTTATGCAAATTAATCACTGCTTGTTTGACTGGTAGGAGATAGTTCTTTGAATAACAGGGTGATGGACCAGTTATAGATTTTTCACCTGGGAAGCTCCTCCTTGAGTTTGTTTCCCTAACAATATATATATTAAGCCATTGTGCTGAGCCTGTAGAGGATGCAGAGATAATCAAGAGTTGATCATTGTATTTGAAATGTGTAGCTTGCCCTACAGATGTTCTACAGATAGTAGAATAGTTTTTTTTTTGTATTTAAAGATGAATATTCAAATATACATTCAGTTTGAAACCAGAAGTCTACTTACCAGTGACTTTGAATACATTTTCTTCCATTTTTCAACAATGTTTAGATGGTAAGATATATCCAGACTAGAGAACTTTGTAAATAAAATATTTCAAAGTACTATTTTAAAACTGAGAGTGAATTCCCTTTGAGAATTTCAGAGTTTAAAATATCCTATTTATATCTTATTGAGTAATATCCTTCTTTCATGAAGTTTAATATGCAATTTCAAGTGATCATATGTTGTCTGCATCGTTATAAAGACTCAGGATCTTGCTGGGCATTTAGCTCAGCGGCATAAGTGCCTGCCTGGCAAGTGCGTGGTCGTGAGTTCATTCTGAGATCACCGAGAGCTGAAAACTTTTTAAAAAATATATCACTAGGGAATTCATATTCATTTGTAGCAACACAGGCCTCAGGGTATTCTCAGTTAAAAGAAAGCATACAAATTGAATAACACTTATGTGAAATGCTTGGGCAGTAATTCAGATTTCAGAGCTTTTCAAATTTTGCATATTTGCATAGACTTTACAAATAGAATGTTCCTAATCCAAAAGCTCCACAGTCCAAGAACTTTTTGAATATTATTATTCAACTTGTATTAGAAATACTATAAAACATTTAGTTTTATTTTTGTAAAATGATTTTATGGCTTAAATCCTCCCTTGCTTTTTGGTATTTTGTCATTAACTGTATAAGTATTAAATTAACACAAAATCTAGAGTGGAGCCATATGCTGAGACCTCAAGGCTTCCTTCCAGTTTTCTCCTCCCTCACTCCTCAGTAAAAATGCTGATATCTTACTTATTTATGGCAGATTGCATAGAAAAATGAATTGGGGGGGGTTGAACAAAATGAACAGTTGTGCAGAGCAGGCCTTCACCAAGCTGAACTGTCCAGACTAATAGGGACACAAGGAAGGAGAGACAGATAAATAGGTAATTGGAAGGACTTGGAAATGGCAAGTCCTGAATTCATTATTATCAAATGGAAGCAAAAATGCAAAATACCCACATACAGTAGCCTTTTGTCTGCACACCCCTCTGAGTCACCTGTTGAACTGTGTCCATGGTTTGAAGGTGGAGGTAGGTTTTAGGTTTGTATGGGAAGAAAAACTGAAAGTCCTTGTTCCGTATACTTGCTCTGGTCCTACACTGGGTTAAGTAGGGCTCTTGAATGCAGACAGTGGAGTTATGTTCAAGTCTCAATTCAAGGCTCTGTGTGTTTATGAGAGTACACAATTATAAGCCTGAGAACAAAACTCTCTGGATGGGTGCCCTGTTGCCTGCATTCTGTTCTGACAGAATTGGCAGGGCAGTAGCATCTCATTAGTGTCTCATTGGGTACTTTCATCCATAGAATCAGTTTGGCATTATAGAATAGTGCTAAATGTACAATTTCAAGTGCTGAGTAAATATAAAGAAGATTTAGTGTTCTTGATGCCAAATTCTGAAATGAAAATAAAAAATTTTATTGCTAATAGTAGAAAACTCATTTGAATGATATGACAGGAAAATTCTCCAGATAATCTAAAAACATGTGTCCCTGCCCCCATCTTATTTTTGATCTCCAAACTGTATTACAAACTAGCCTTAGAGTTGCTGACTTTAGCATGAGAGAAAAAGGAGAGGTTAGTAATCACTGAGGAAAACTGCCATGCGGTAAAGTGTGCTATCTGAACTGGCCCGCAAGAGGCTGCTTCCACTCACCAGTGCTTCAGAAAAGCTGGCAGCCACTGTGTTCTGCGGGGCTTATTCATACAGTTGTCCTTGGTTGCTGATAAATTTTCATTGGGCAAAGATGGCACAGAAGATAACTCAGGAAATTTCATGTCAAATGATAAAATAAAATTTTTAGGAAAAACTTAGATATATGAGCTTAGATTTTTTAAGTTACAAAATGTCATGATGACCATACACTGAAAAGAAGATTTAAAAATCAGCACTGTCATTAGGATAAAAGTTAGCATCTGGGAACAAACAGACCTGGATTTATGAGATCCAGAGCAGGAATGAATGTGCTTTTTGACCTTCTCTGGCCACCTCTGGTAGCCCCCTCTGTTTCCATGGCTCATGCTCTAAGTCATCTCTTGGAATTTTTTGTTTTAAAACAGAGAGAGTCCAGTGGTCAAAGGCAATGCGCTACTAGCCTTAAGCAGTCTTGCTGTCGTCGTATGCAAACATGAAGCCAGCCTTGCCTCAGATTCTGATGGCACACTGGAGGTGAGTTAAGGTGATTTAAACCAGGTGGGCTTTGGTTATGTCTCTTTACACCTGGTTTTAGGTAGCCTGGCCCTGGAGTTACAAAGTTAGCTTCTGCATACTGCAACATCAATTTCCACTACCTGATGAGTCTTTCTTCTGTGAGCCCTACTGTCTTCCTGACTTATGTTGGTTGCTTTTTCTGTTTTGCTTTTCCCTTCACAGTTAAGTGGCCATTTCCATTTGAAGGTCCCAATTTTATGCAACAGGGGTTGTCTTTCTGTGATTACATCAGTGGTAACCAATCTTAGGAGGTTAACTAGGCTTACTGAAAGTGAATAATGCTGTCAAAAATGATAAATAAATAATGTTCACAGATTTTAAAAGTTGTACTTTGCATTTTAATTATAGATGTCAATGATAAAGTGCCTATTCATTTTGCAAGGCATTTATTTCTTAATTAAACATGTGACAAGCTGGCCAATGTTCATTTCCAATGTACTTTCTCAGATCATTTATATCTGTCAAAATAAAAAGGCATGGATTTGTTTTAAGCTCCATTATCTGGTAGCTATCATTATCTGGAAACGATGTAGCTGAATAGTTTAAAAACATAGACTTTGAAGTAGTAAGGTCCTGTATTTAAATCTTATTACTTCCACTTATTAGTTCTATGTCCTATTTCTAGTAATCTTGACTTTCAAAGCCTACATTCTCATCTGTAAAATGGGGATTACAATACTTAACCAGATGGAGTTACTGTAAGAATTACACAAATTATTATATATACACTAAGTAGATCTACAACTAAAAAGTTAATGCCCCTTTCTATGATCCCTTCACTTTGGTGTTAATTGTGCTATGTTAATTATGCTGTGTTAATTTGCCTCAGTGGTAAAGTGGTCTAATTCAGAGTTTAAGTTCTAGGCTCTGTCACTCTGCTTACCACTAACTTCCATTCCTGCCACAGTTAGAAGCCCTACTACAGCCTACAGATGGGGGCTTTGGTTTTTATTTTTGATGACCCTGCCTTTGGCTGTTAATAAAAATTCAAAACTTCATTATTTAATTAAAGTAGAAATTTTAAGGCTTCATCCAAACTTGCAGATGACCGACAACTAACAATCTTAAGATAAAGACCTCTGTTGATTCAAAGTATTAACTTCCAAAGATATACTCAAGACAGGTTGACTTTTATAGTTTGCATGGTTGAGCATTAACCATGTAAGTTAATGAATGTTTTTGACACTTCTGATCATGAATGATTGCCCGCCCCCCCCCTTGCACACATTGAACCCAGGACCTTTGCATCGAGCTACATCCCAGACCCTTTAAATTTTTTTTTTTTTTTTTTGAGGCAGGTTCTCACTAAGTTACCCAGCCTGTATTCAAGCATGCAGTCCCCTAGCCTCCCAGAAAGCTGAGATTACAGACATGTGCCACCATACTTGGTGGTCACAAGTGACTTTTATAACCAAATTTTCTTTTTAATGAAAAGAGTATTTTAAGGGATGCATAGGATTTTGATTTTGCATTCACTTGTCTCTTTTCTAAATTAAAGGTCATTTATATTTTCCTGTCTGATTTCTCTAGGCTTACTGAAAGTGAATGATACTGTCAAAAATGATAAATAAGCAGTGTTAAAGATTTTAAAAAGTTGTATTTTGCATCGTAATTATAGATGGCAATGATAGGTAAATATTGTGAAAGTTGTGAATGTAGCTAGGTGAATGTTGTCATGACTGTTGAAGGACAATTGTATGACAGTAGTAAACCAAAATACTAGAGATTTTGATCAGGCCCTATTTGTGCAATGACAAGTGATAAAATTTAGAAATTCTGAATTACTTTTTTAAATTACATATTGTTTTTTTAGAAATAGTTATTCAGGTTACAGAATTAAAGCACACAAAGTAGACACTAAAGCAGTGAGAGTGAAAACAGATCTGTTCAACAATCCAACAAGAACCTAGAAATATGGTCATCAATCCCACACACCTAAACATACATGCAGCTATACCTTTTATAGTGCTTCCTGTTTCCTCTTTTTTTACAATAGCACTTAGACATTTTTAAAATTTTATTTAAAGAGAAGAGAAAAAAAGAAACAAAACAGAAAAAAGGGTAGCAACAACACAGAATTCTAAAAGAAAGAAAGAAAAAGGAGAATGAGAAAAAGCCCCACTAAGAAATCAGTAATTTATAAATTACGTACTGTCATCCTGGATGTAGTTGTTCAAGTTACAAAGTTAAAGGGTACATAGTAAATATTCAAACAGTCAGACTACAAACAGTTCTGCTCAAAGATCCAACAAAGATTCAGCAATATG
>PVLA01013057.1:0-39548 GCA_004027455.1 Hydrochoerus hydrochaeris | reverse complement strand
TTCTTCTTCTTCTTCTTCTTCTTCTTCTTCTTCTTCTTCTTCTTCTTCTTCTTCTTCTTCTTCTTCTTCTTCCTAAGCTATGGTGCTGTATTAATGAGAAGTGACCTGATTCTCACTTTAAAAATGGTTCCTGTAGGCTGAGGATTTAGCTCAGTGGCATAAGTGCCTGCCTGGCAAGTGCGAGGTCGAGTTTGATCCTTCGTATGCTCCTCCAAAAACAAAACAAAACAAAATGAAACAAAACAAAACAAACCACAAAAACTTGTTTTTAACACTTCAGCATTGTTGGTGGGAGTGTAGACTGGTGCAACCACTGTAGAGGTCAGTCTGGAGATTCCTCAAAAAGCTGGGATTGGAGATCCCATTTGACCCAGTTATTCCACTTCTTGGCATATTTCCAGAAGAACTGAAAACATCATACCACAGTGATATATGTGCACCCATGTTTATAGCAGCACAATTTGTAGTAGCCAGATCTTGGAAACAACCTAAGTGCCCATCAACCGAGGAATGGATAAAAAAGATGTGGTACTTCTATACAATGGAGTACTACTCTACTATAAAGAATGATCACATTGAGATATTTATATGTAAATGGATGAAACTTGAGACCATACTCATAAATGAAATGAATCAAACTCACATATAGTCTCCCTAGTGTAGGAAATGGTAAGAGTATATAAGATACAAAAATCTCAATAAACACAGTGAAAGGGCAAGAATCTGCTTAAAGGAGAAATAATAATATCTCAGAAAATGAGGAAAAAGAAGGGAAAAAAGTATCTAAAATTACATAAACACACTTAGGATAGCTAAGATGATTATGTTACAAATTCTATCAGTTCTTGGAACAAAATAGTTAACATTCATAGGACTGGAACAATTGTACATATTATTGCATGGTGATCTAAGGATCTTAAAGATCATTATGTAAAATAACAACCCTAGTTACTTTGTTTTGAAGGCCTATATTGTCAGTGTTCTGGGCTCTTTGCTATTGTTGTTTATATGTCTTTTTCGTTATGTGTTTTTCTAGGAATTTGTATTGTTTTGTCTTGTTTTGTTTTTCCCTCTAATACATAAATAATAGGTATACATGTAGAGACTCATGCATGTGAAGAACTTCTAAGCAGTTTATGAGAGTCAATTATATAATGCACGATGAAATGAACAGCTACTTTGAAGAAAAAGAGACAGTAAGATACCCAGTGCTGATTCCATAGCATCATGGTGTGAAATCCAGTGATACTATGATTCTTTTTTCAGAGTGGTTTTAGTAGTCTGTTTTGTGTTGTTTAATTTCAACATACATTAAGGTATGGAAGCTATTTTGAAGAGAATAGAGACATTATGGCAGCCATTGTTGACTTATTGTCTGATCTTGACTGCTTAAAATGCCTTCATCAGAAATCCTGTTTGATCAGTTTAATACTATTTTGTTGTGTATGAATTCATTGTATGTGAAAATATGGACAACTATGTGGAAGAAAACAAGAGACAGTGTGATAGACAGTGAAGATCTCTGGTTGTCTTGCTTTGAAATCCATGTCTCTTACATTGTTTTCTTATGATCTGCTTTGTACTGTTTAATTTTACCCTCTTTAAAATAAAATTTTTAAAAAAATGGTTCCTGTATTTAAAAATAATTACTACAATATTGAGTTTTCTCCTAAAATATTCCTAGATTTTTGGATATGGTTAACTGTACTATTTTATCCTTTGGTCAGTAAAATCTAGTTGAATGTAACTTTTCATCTAAATGAAACCTTAAAGAATTTTAACTACTTGTATTTTCAGGATTAGCAGATTGAGGTCAGCACTTTTTGGCACTGTTCTGAAAACTATCTGTGGCCTTTTCCTTCTTTTGAAAGGTGATCAACTGAGTCAGTGTAAGGTTAATAATTTCTTCCTGAAATAGCCAGTTTGAATGCAAATCTAGTTTGTCTTACAGTGCTAACACAGTACCATGAAAAAAAATGGTATAAATTTAATAAGTTGAAAGAGAATTCCTAATTTCTTGTGAAATCTTTTTGACAATTATCATCAGCATCTTTCCAATTTAAACTTACTGTTGCGTTATCTTCCCCATGTCTTCAGTAAGAGAATGGTGGATAGAAACAATGTTTAATTAGACTGTAGCTATATCAGAGAGTAACCCACATGGCTTCTAGTCCAACTACCAATGGCGTTATTGTTTCCAGGTGACCCCCCTCCAGCCTGGCCTAAAAAAAAATCTCTGCATTCCTATCAGCATCCTGATCATCTGAATTTTGACCAAAATCTTCCATCAAATTCAGCTTCCCTAGACTGCATTCCAAACTCCTCCCATTAATCAGTTCCAAAGGCTTCTAAATTATGTGACTCGGTATAGTTACAGCAACAGTTTTTTCTTTCCTTTTTTTAAAAAAGAATACTTTTTTAAAAATTGAGTAGTTTGTTTCTCATTGTGCTGCAAAGCATTTGCTTCATTGTATAAAAACACCAGCAAATGCAGTATATTATAAAATTAAGAAAGAAATTCTTAATCAAGAAATTCTTCATCTGACACTATGAAGCTAACACATACTTTCTTCCATTCCCAGTTATTTCCAAGGGGAAGATCATTTAAGAATTTTGAATGCATGGAGTAATATGAGCAAGTTACAGTATTATATAATTGTGATACAATGATTACAATGTTATACTTGAATTACATAATTCTTATAACTAGTTTTTAATCATGAATAATTTCATAAATTATGAATTTCAGAGATTGTACCCTACTCTAAAAATCACAAGATTATAAAAAGATGCATATTGAGTTTATTTGCAATCACCAGAAAGTTAAGGGGTACTATTTTCCAAGACTAGGTTGAAAGTGGTGTCCTTTCCATCATTATATTATTGCTAAATGTTGCCTCAAGTCTTCTGCCCACCACTAATTTAAGACAACTATGCTGGAGTAATTTCACACTGGCTTATTTAGGGGTGGTGCTTTAACCCTCAGCAGATTTTACATATTTCTAACATGCTTCTTCAAGCATAAGTTTTCTAGTTCTGAAGTCAGTCATTGTCATCTTTTTTGGCTGACTAATTTCAAATAAGATTTGTTGACAAACCCTGGATTTTCTGCAAGAACTTCACTAATTTCAGTTACTTCTCCTGATAGATGAGACTATAATTCACTGGTACCTTTTACACTTTTCAAAGCACTAGACTCATCTTGCTTTTTTTTTTCAAATTTGTCCCAACTTTAAGCACATTACAGTAAAGAACATCTTTCTAAGCTTCCTGTCCAAAATTGCTGGTTCACATTGCTCCAATACCATTTTCTGTTATCCATTCATACTTTTCTGTGACTTTGTCCATTGTGAGCAGAGAAGGCCAGGTGCACAGCACCTGCAGCTACCAGGGCCACATAGGGCAGGGTGCCATGTTCTCAGTGGTCCTGGGGTAGCAACAACACCATTTCCAATCCCAGTTTTATCTATTAGCTTACTCATCAGTGAGACATAATACCCACCACTCAAAACTTAATAGAGAAAGAACTTAACTTGTTCCTGGTTTTAGTTTATGACTGGTTGGTCCCAAAGCAGAGATATCATGGCAGAAGGATATGGCAGTACAAGGCTGTTTTGTTCATGATAGTTGGGAAGCAGAACAGTAGAAGAACACTGGAGCCAGAGTGAAGAACCAGACACAGACCTCAAAGCTGTGTCTCCATGACCCACCCCATACCTAGAAGTGTGCTGTACCAAATCCTGGGATGGGTGGCAAAGCCAGTCAAGTTGAAACACCATCATGATCACTAGCAACTAGACATCAACACACACACACACACACACACACACACACACACACACACTCACACAGAGAGAGAGAGTTTAAGGAACTGTCTCATATGATTATGGGGCTGGTAAATCTGAAATCCGTAAGGCCAGTCAACAGGCTGAAAATTCCAACAAGAGTGATATTGCTGTCTTTAAGCCCATGGAAGTCTAGAAGCAGAATTCCTTCATCTTTTGCAGGAGGACTTCAATTTTTTTCCTAAGGACTTTCAAATAATTGAACAAAGCCCCTTGTATTATGTCAGATCATTTTTTTTGCCCTATATCTACTTATTTCAATGTTAATCACATTCTGAGAAATATTCTCATGGCAATAACTGTCTGGTATTGAGCCATATAACTTGACACTACAACCTAACTAAGTTGAAACTTGACTTTAACTATCCCAGAGACCTTTCTGAACTTCAGGAGAGATGTGATGGTGAATGAGGGTTTTGTTTAAGAAGAGAATCAGCAAAGCTGGTGTTGGCTAACTGTGGAATGAACACAATGAAAGATGTGAATCAGAAGCAACAAGAACACTCACCTAGTGTCTGGTACAAGCAAATGTCAGCTCTGCCTCCTATATCTAGTTCAATGCAGTGAATGAAGAGAGAGGAAGAAATGGAGGCAGAGGGAGAAGAGTTAGAAAGGAAATCCTGTGTGGGCATTCATCTGGTACAGAGCCCTGCTCTGAGTCAAGGGGAGCTCATCACATGGGCATCAGTGTTGACAACCTTGTGTCTCACCCAAGATTTATCAGGGCAGAGCAGAGGACATGACATAGCCCAATAGTTACCTTATACAACAGCGCCCTCACTTCCTACTAAACACAGCCCAGAGGTTGTCAGAAGCTCCTGAAAAGGACTAACTGATTCTGCTGTAAACCAATGAAAGAATTTAGAGAGGATTTCTTTATACAAAGCTTGAAGAACTTTGTTTCTGAAAAAGAGCCAGCACTCCTTAAGTGAGTCAGATGAAGCTGAGAGAGCTCTTTTTAAACAGGGGATCTGCTTACAGAAAACCTCATGATCATTTCCATGCATTTCCTCCCTCTGAGAATGTGCACAAGAGGGGTACTTGCTTTTGCTTTATGCCTTTTCTTTGTTGTCGGTAGACGGTCAATGCTCTCATTCTGTACTTTAGCTCAGACAAAGAATGAGCCTTCTGAGAACATCTCAAATATCTAATATTTAAGATCTTTTTACCAGTTCTCAAAGTTTTCATCATGATAAATTATCAGTTTATAGCACCAAGCCTTTAAAATCCTTCCTAGTTGGGAGACTCAGGCAATTAAAGCAAATTTATTTAAATGAACTTTATACTTAGTTAGTCTTGCAACAAAATTTTGCCCCATACTAAAATAACTACTTAACCACATCGAAGAGCTAATTTAGGTTCAGCCCAGCAATTTTGAAACAAGTGAAAAAATTAAATTACAGTAGTTCTTCTGTAGACTGTGTATATATTTATAACTTTATAGTACATGCTGTTGTGGTTGATTTAATATTGTTTCTTCCCACTTGTATTAAACTCATTCTGTTTATTTGGCTTCTGTATTCATGACAGTGGTTCTGTGATCATGTTTCATGGCCTTTTATTTATATATGGGGGCAAGGGCAGTTTTGTTTTGGCTAATTTGTAACTGTGGCAATGATGTCTTTTGAACTCCCTAAAATATATTTAGGAAAGTGCTCATGTAAATGATAGCCATATCTAAGTAATAAAAATAACAAAAAGCAAAGTAGTTGGTAGTTGAAAGATCAAAGGAAAACTAATCCTTCCTACTATTCCCTTGACACCATCAGGAGATCGGCTATTCATTACCACTCTTAGCCAGACCCGTAGTATGGAGACCAGATTTCTTTATTAGTATTTATGATAGTTCAGATCTGGAATGTTTTCCAAATAGCCCATGAATTAAAATCTTGGTCCCCAGACCATGACATTGTTGGAAGGAGGTAGAAACTTTAAGAGGTAGGGTGTGGTGAGAGGTTTTAGATCCCTGTTTAAAACAAAATTTTATCAACAATAGATTTTACATCCCCTGTTTAAAGACCACTGAGGGACCCTGTTTCTTTCCCTTTTCTGTCTATCTCCCAGCCATGAGGTGAATGATATTGCTCCACCACGTGCTGCTGCCGTGATATATTGCCTTGTTCCAGGCTCAAAACCACTGGGACCAAAAGGCCATGCATTGAAACCTCTAAAATTGTGAGGCAAAATAAACCTTTCCTTCTTATAAGTTGACTATCTCAGGTATTCTGTTATAGAGAAAGAAATCTTACAGTCACAGTATTCTATAGGAACCACAATCAGATTAGGCCATTGTTAGTTTAATTTTGAAGTCATTCTGTTTTATATGCTTCCCTCTGCATTCTGCCTGTGTGTGCTTGTCTGTGCTCAGAATGGCTTTTTTGGTGGGGTGGGAGTTGGATTCAGATAATGGTTTCTTTCTAACCTAGAACTTTGAGCTTATTTTTTAGTTTAATCCATACCTGTCAGTTTGGAACACTATTGTCTTAGTTTGATGAAAGTCTTTGCTATTAGACGAAGGTGCAGTTAATATTTCTGCAACATGTAGCAAAGTGACAAAGGATCATTCTTCATTTATGCCATACATGTGGTGGCTAAGGATAAGCATAGAAGATTTATAATTTTAATGTTAGGCTAAAACCTCAGCAGAGTTTGTATTTGGCATAAGGACTTGAGCACTAGAATAGCCTGTTCTCTGTTTTTTCATACCCTCTTCATAACCTGGCTCCACCTCTCTCTTTAGCCCTTTCTGGGGCATTCTGATTCTAGTCAGTGTTTCCTGTGCATCTGCTTTGATCTTGAAAGATTCACAACATGTTTTCAATAATAAAGTTATCTTTTTATGTTTAAAGTGTTGGGTTTATAATATTTCCCCATTTAATGACAGTTGTACTGTATGGCAGTAAATGATCCCAAGCAGATGAGAGATGCTAATATTGCTCTGTGATTTACCTAATTTCTATATCCCAAGTAACCACCTACCACTATTCATCTCTCCTTGTTCTTTTAGATGATGAATGTATCAATCAAGGTACAGTTGGAAACAAAAATCACACCACTTATTTTAGTTTAGCAGAAGATATTTAATATAATAAGTGCTTAAGTTATTTTTAAGGTAGCAACTGTAGGAAGCAGCTATCACTGTCAGACTGGGGAACAAAAAGGACAAATTATTAAAATTTAGGGACATGGAAGATACATCTCATTGGAACTAAAACACAGAATTCTAAGAAGAAACCAGAGAATGGCTAGAACTGCTGTCTCTGAGATTAGAGGAGGCGCCCTGATATCCTCTGGTCAGATGTGTCTCTGAGAGTGTGATAGTACTGAATCCACAAGTGCTGGATAAACAAATATACACTGTGCTGAATTTTTGCTCTGGGAGGATCTAGATGTTGGAGTACAGAATCAAAGCAGGAGACCCAAGAAGCAAACAGGAAGAACAAATTCCTTTTCTAGGTTTGAAATTTGGTAAGCCCTAGCAAGGAGTAGCCAACCATGGAGAAGTGGACTTGCAGGTCCCTATGCCCTACACCATAGCACGGAAGGATGAATTCAGAGCAGAGATGCAAGAACCTGATGTTAATCACTTCAAACTATCTTTTGTGCAGATGATTCAACTTGTAAAGGACTTTTATTCAAGTCCTGTAGTTTCAAACCAATAAGCATGCTACACATAAAGAATGAGTGTGACCAAAGTATTTTATCACTTGCAAGGCATGCTGATAACAGGCTCAATAAATGCGTGTTTTCTAAAAGAGGTCCCATTTTGAGGCCATATCTGGATTATATAGCTTTATGCAGTGGTTTTAAATTTGTTCAGGAGTTTAGCACTACCTTCCAAAGTTGGTGCCTTATTTTTCTAACAAGTGGAATGCATCAGAAGTGATAAAATGTGACTTTTAGGGCAGAGTCTTAACTGACATTTCTGGACTTCTGTCTTCTGAGAAAGTTCATCAGCATGTTAAGAAGTCATTCAGCTGTCAGAGAAATGTTTATGTGTAGAGACCTGAGGCTTCTAGATCACTGCCTTGCCACATGTATAAGTGAGCCAAATCGAAGCAGATCTGCCAGCCCAGGCAAGCCTTTCAATGATACCAGTACCAGCTATCATCTGATGGTGACTCATTCATGAGAAACCTGAGCTGAAAGCACCTAAGTTGCTTCTGAGTTCCTGAATTAGAAATAGTACATTTTACTGTTTAACACCACTAAGTTTCAGTGTAACTTTTTATGCCGCAGTAGGTAACGATACATCTTGACTTTTGGAAGCCATAAAGAATGATCATTCTTTGAATATATTCACTGTTCTCACTCAGTATTTTAAAAAAATACTAAAAGGAATTCTAAGGAATTACTAAAAGGGATTCTACTTTCTAGGGCCATAACTCTTCCACAGAAATGCCTATAAATATAGCACCATTGTTGTGTTTAAAACACAGCAGAGGAATCTATCTCTACTTTGTGGTACATTTAGCAGTTATAAGACTGAAATAAATATTTCTCAAGTAAAGTTAATACATTTTCTATAATTATGTCCATCACTATCATCATTGTCATTATCATTAAACATGCAGCTGCAAATAATATGACAATAACTGTCCTTTAAATGGGAGAAATCAAACAGAGACCTCAAAGGCAACTACATAGATATTTGTTTATGGTAATTAAAATTCCTTCCTTTGAAATGTAGAGAGTATTATAATTCATTAAAATAATTTATGCATTAACTAGCTACTAAATATTGCCTAATAAATTATATATTCAGAACTTAAAAGTTATGTGCATCATAACAGTTTAAAAGTTGTCTGTTTAGATCTATTAAACAAATGCTAAAAAGTACTCTATCTCTTATGGAGTTTTCTAAGTAAGGAAATTATGATGAGTTCCTGATTTAGAAAAAAAAATTCTATCATTAAAGAGGATAATTGTAGAGCTGGGGTGCAGCTCAGTGATAGAACATCTTCCTAGCATGTGTGAGGCCATGGGTTTAATTCCCAGCACTATCAACAAACAAACAAACAAACAAACAAGCAAACAAATAAGAAATAAAGAAAGGAGATAAAAAGAAACATCAGTCAAACTGAAAAGAATATCTATCCCTTGGATTTTTTTCCTTTTCTACAAACTCAACCTTTAAGAGTTAAAATTATATTGTTTTCCTTTCTAGATGTGAGAATTCTTCAGCGGCAGTTCAGAAGCAACCTTCTGTCTTGGCGAAACTACTTCTTCACTTAGGATACTCCATCATGGTGCCCATTTCTATGAGATCTGTGGTGTCTTCTGTGCTGACTTTCTCAAACCTCTCTCCAGCACCACATGGACATATATGTTCATCCTCTCATTAGACGGCTCTGCCCAACCAAGGTAGGGTTTTCCTTGTGGCAGTTTCCCTGTTTTTAAAGTACCCACTTTAAAGAGGAGGCAAATCCATGGTGTCCATCTAAACCATCCCCATACTGCTATAAGAAGGAGCCATCACAGATTGCCATGGCTTAGGTGGATCCTCCATTCTTCATCATCACCAACTGACACCTGCTGCAGCTGATTATTCATCTCTGAAATAATTATTTTCCACTTGTCTTAAAGTCCCTAATACTTGTAAGTGTGAGAATGCTTATATTTTTATGACATAACTACCATTCCAGGGGAACAGACATTGTTAATCAAAGCAATAGCACTTTGCATTCAGCATTGCACTGAAAATACAGTCGTTTCAGCGATTAGCTTCACATTGTAAACTGATTCTCTTTATTGTTACTCATAGTGGATGACAGAGGAAAAGGAAAAAATAGAAGAAAGAAGTCCTCCTGCTGAGATAATTGCACTCTTTCCTCTCTGCAGGAAATAAAAAAAATCTTTATCCTTTCATTCCTTCATTTCAAAGCGCAGTTCAGCAGAGAACTCTAATGTTAAAATGCTCAGATGACATTTGCAGAGCAGTGCATTATCTGACTTTGGAGCTAGGGACAGATGAAGTGACTCATGGCTAGTGAGCTGCAGTAGTAGCTGTAACTGAAAGCAGTACCTCCTCAGGATCTCTGTCAAGATTTTGAAATGTATCCTGTGTTTGCTGCAGGACAAGCCAACCATGATGCTGCCATATGACACCTGTATTCAATCCATCTTGAGATAAAAGAAGGAGGCATATTCTTCTATCTGTTCCCCAATTTAAGTGGACCTTGATATGCTACTTGAACAAGGACTATTAACTTTCCTTATATATGTGGGTGTTAGGAGGGAAGAAATTGTACTTCTGCCAATTCTGTTGCAAAGGAAACCAGACACTATGATGTAGCTCCTCCTCTTGATAATAGGGCTTTAGGTGGAAGGTCACAAAATTATTTTCAGTTTAATACAATATAAGGACAGATACAGGAGGAAGTTTTCCTGGGAGAAGAAAAAGATACAAGGAGGAAAAGCTGAATAGAGACTTAGAATTGCAGGTCTGGGGTTAAAGTAACAGTTTTGGAGGAACTAATTTTGGTGTGGTTTCAAGGTCCAGGCAGTCAGCAGTGTCCTGCAGGGACAGCCCAGCACTCCACACACCAACATTCCTGAATGTCCTCCTGTGTGTGCCCCTGCACTCCGCATCCCCCATCTCCACTTTCTTCCCTGCTCTCCAGGTTAAGAAAACCAGTGAGAATAAATTTATTTATATATCCAGACAGACCAGCGTGAAAATGAAAAATGTTCTTTTTAAAAAATTAAAAAGAAAACAATATGCCAACATAAACAAACAAGGAACAGCCTTCGCTTGCCGATAAGGGGTCTCCTGCAGGATAAGGCTGAAGTCCCTGTTTTGATGGAACCTCAGCAACTAAGTCCAAGAGACCTCATCAACTTGACCTCTTTGCACACAAAGTGACACTGGACTTTTAAGAAGTATAATTTATGGAGTTTGTAAAAGTCAGGAAAAATGTCCAAGGCAGTTGGCTGGAGTGCTAGGGGAGCATGTTAATTTGAATTATAAAAGCAGTAATAAAAGTTTCACTTTCAAAAGGCTAAGGCTAAGCTAGAAGGAAGAGTGTTTGTCATCCCTGATCACCATGGGGAGTTAAGGAGCTGTTTCATAAGTTTGGATATATTTGTTTAATTAAAAATTTTTTAAAAATCACTTTGGAAATTAAGACTTTATATTTCATAGATTTTGTGTTATATTCAGGCCAGTAAGATTTAGTCCTCTAGGGGCTGGGGATTTAGCTCAGCGGCTCAAGCCCTCTCCTGGTAAGCACAAGGTCATGAGTTCTATCTCTGGCACCAATAAATAAATAAATAAACAAAAAAATAAGATTTAGTCTTCAGTGATGGCATTATATAAGCTCTGGGGATATGATTTGAAGAATGGGTTGGCACTGAGTTGCAGTGCATTGCTAGGTCATTGTTCTAAGTGTTATCCTGTGTCCCCCAGACATTTCCACCTCTCAGGTCCCTTTTTCTGATTTTTTACCGTTGGGCTAAGTTTGGTATTAAGGATTATCATAGTTGCTCAAGCACTTGCCTCTTTGCAGTTGACTGATAACTTATAAAGGTCTTTCTAGTTGTTCTATTTTCGTTGGGATGAAAACATTGTAATGAATTCCTTGAGTTTCTTCATAAGCAAATTCACTTTAGAAATATTTTTATTATTTCTTAAAGTAGAACCCACCATAGATGTTGAAAATTTAGAATAAGCCTTAGTTAACAGATATATATGTTGCTTAATTTATTACCTTGTCTTCTAGCATCTTGGAGAAAATATTTGCTTTTGGCAAAAACTTTCATTTTCTCCCATAGTCATTTCTCTGTTTCCATGCACATAGGAGATTCATAATTTCCTGCTGCTTTGCATTTAGCTAACTAGCTGCTGCAGATAGGTTGTGAGTAGAATAGATGTTTCACCTCTGGGCCAAAGCAATCCTTGGCTATTGTTTTGTTCTCCAGCTGTGCTTTTTCTTTGAAATCTTGGGCCTGAAGCATCAGGAAGAAATGATGGCAGGGGTCACAGAGATATAGGTACTGTGTGGAGTAAGGCTTACTCGTCAGTGTATACTGGGTATAGACTATAAATGAAAAATCAAATTTTGTCATTCTATGTCACTGATATCTCTGCAATTATTTAATGCAGCATAGCCTATATTATTCTAACTATGAATTATTCTTTTGTGTGAATATGCATATTCAGGGATCAGCAAACTGCAGCTTGTGAACAAGTATAGTCAATCCATTTTTTTTAATTTGAAAATTTTCTTTTGTTTATTTTATTGTGGCACAATAGATATAATAGAATTTACCATTTAACAACTTCTACATTTACAGAGATTCTGTGTGCCGTTAAACACACTTCACATTTTGTTTCATCACAAACATCCATCTCCAGAACTATTTCATTTTCCCCAGCTGAAACTCTACTCATTAAACATGAGTTCCGAGCCCCTAGTAACTACAGTTAGCCTATCAGTTGGATTACTCCAGATACCTTCTCAAGGGAAAAATCACACAATGTTTGTCTTTTTTTGACTAGTTTATTTCACATAGCATAATGACTTTAAGGTTTATCTTTGGTGTACCATAGTTCAGAATTTCCTTTTAAGGAAACATAATACATTATTTTATCTACATATCATATTTTATTTATCTCTTTCATGAATGGACACTTGGATTTCTTCCACCTTTAGATTATTGTGAATATCATTGTGATGAACATTGGAGTCCTTGCTTTCATTTCTTTTGAGCCAGAAGTGGAATTACTGGAATACATGATGGTACTAGGTTTAATTTTTTTTTTTTTTTTTTTTTGTCTTTTGAAGACAAGGTCTCACTATGCAGTTCAGGCTGGCCTGGAGCTCACTTTGTAGCCCAGGCTGGTCTCGAACTCACAATGATCCTCCTGCCTCAGCCTCCCGAGTGCTAGGATTACAGGCATGAACCACCATGCCCAGCCTAGGTTTAATTTTTTAAGGATTCATCATACAACTTTCCACAACTTTGCAACATTTTATATTACTACCCATAATACACAGAGGTTCTAAAATTTCTTCACATCCTTCTAAACAGCTGTTGTTTTCTATATTTTTGAAAATAATCATTCTAATAAGTAGATGTGGTATGTTGTTGTAGTTTTGATTGCTTTAATTAATGATTGTGTCATTTTATGTGCTTATTTGTCATTTGTCTTCTTTGAAGACATTTTTATTGAAGTCCTTTATCCATTTTTGAATCAGACAATTTGTTCTTCTGTTGTTGAATTGTTGCAGTTTTTATAAAGATTTTTGGGTCACATACACATTATTGAGACCATACCTGTGCATCTGCATGTTTTTTTCTTTAATAATGGCTGCGTTCACAGTACAATAAAAGTGCAGAACTGTTGTGACAGAAGCCAAATAGCTGCAAAACCGTTATATAGAAAAAGTTTGGCAACACCTGATCTGGAACATCCTATTTCCATTTCCACATCCCTTAGAACATCTGCTAAGTTATTGTCTCTCTAGCACTTCTCCTTTTCCCTGTACCTCATCCTCATTCCCAAATGTGAGACTTAGCCTGTTGGTCAAGGCTATAGAGAAAGATGGAATTAGGGGGTGAGAGAAGAAGAATGGCTGTTATTGGAAGGGTTATTTCAAGGCTGTGAGGTTAAAACATGGAACTAGATCTCTACAATATTTATTCTTTTAAAAACTAATATTTATTCAGTGCTTTTAATCTGCCAAGTACTACAAGGTAATTTCTATGCATAATATCATTTAATCATCAGAACAAATCTCTGTCACTATTCACTCCATTTTGAAAATGAGGGCATTGAAATTATTTGCCTGAAGCTGCACAAGCAGATGAATAAGAAATTGGACTCAGGTCAATCTGACTCCAGAACCTAAGGTTAAACACTCAATCACCATGCTGAGCAGAACGAAGTTAAATTTAGATATAGGAGTTGTTGGAGGAAGGACTGTGTGTTGGAAGGTAAAATAGCTTTGAATGACAGTTAATGAACTTTAGGCTTTGTATTTTGGAAGTTGGGTGACTTTTTAAAGAAAAAGATTTTATGTAACTCAAGTGCATAGCACTGGCCTCAGCTGGAGTTTGGTGAGAACTTCACAGAGAGCAGTGGCATAGTTGAGGGAATGCATGGAAGAGGGAGAGCTAGGAAGCCAGGGAGGCTGGGGAATCCTTTATAAAAACCCTTTTCTGGGAACTGACTCAGGAGTACCACGGGAAATACCTGATCCATGCCAGGAATGTAGCTCAGAGGCACAGCATTTACCTGGCAAGTGTGAGGCCATGCGTAGGATTCCAAGTACAAAAAATTACAAAACAAAGCAAACTAACCCCCCCCAACAAAAAAAAAATCCCTGATCTTTTCTGGGGGCAGTGTTCCCAGTGATCTAGCAACTTTTCCCTAGCCTCACATCCTGAAGGTCCCCCTGCTTCAACACTGCGACACTGAGGTCCCAAGATAGGACCACCAATTAAACAACTGCACCTGAATCTTTAGAGAACGAATCATATTGAAACTGTAGCAGGCTTTATCTTTAGAATAATGGGGAACTTAGATGACAGAAGTCAATTTGGAATTGGGAAGAACTAGAGGAATTCTCCACTAGAAGAGAAAAGACAGGATTTGGAAGAATTCTCTAGTACTCTAATGCAATGATCAAGGTTTGAACTATGATGCTATACATTTTAACGTAGATAATAAAAATCATTAATTTGTTTTCTCAGAGTGATGACCTCTAAGGATGGTTATCGGTTAACTTTAGTAGAGGATGTAGGTTGTCTGTCTTATTGCTCTGTGTCCTTAGCTGAGCTTTTCATCTATCAAGGAGAATATTGGGCATTATGCCATAGTAAAAATGGGAAATAGGATACATCATTCCCTGAAATTCCCTTGACTATGACAGGGTTATTTGTGTCTTGCTGGGGTTTTCTTAATGCAAATAAAGACTGAGAACTTAAGTTTGATCTCCTTCTAGTCACTAATATATTCTAATCTTATCTAACTGTATGTGACTCAGGACTTTATCATACTTTCCTTAGTTTTGCCAGATAACAAGAACTAAATGAGTCTTATTTATTTAGAAGACATCATAAGCTGGAAGAAAGTCACACTGCTGTTGACACAACTGCTCAGAGTCCCTGTGGGTTGATAGTTGGAGGCCACTTTGTCCAGGAAGGCTCTCGTTATTAGGCAACAAGAGAGAAATTTCAGGATTTTTAGTGAGGAACGTATAACAATTGTACCTAGATGCTTGTATTTATCCAAATTTTATTTAAGTAATAACATTCAGAATACACTTCATACACATGATTTATGATAGTTAGGCTTTATAAAGTCTCTGCAAACACTGAATTAATAAGTACTAAGCCATTGTTCTGAGGGAAATACAGGGTTGAGGTATGTTGGCGGGGCCTTTTGCTTCAGCATTTTTATTAACTGATCAATACATGACTATGTTTTATGTGTGTTTCTGTGAAAAGATGTCTCATTTAACACATATTTTTTATTTGTTATCATAGAACTCATGGTCAACAGCATCATAATTCATATGTGAACATTAGCTTTTTCTCCATAATATATGTCAGTCATTTGGATTAGGAATACCAGGCAGCTCTTTAGTACTATGCTTGGGGAGCATTTTATAAATAGCAAAATCACAATAAAATAATGCAAAAAATGCAAAAAGTGATGCACTAAATAGACCACAAAAAGATTACAAATGGTGTTATTCTTTTTTATTAGTGCATATTATTTATCAGAATGATGGTTTTAATTTGGCATAATTATACATTATTCTCCTTGCCTTTCCTTGCTGTTTCTCCCATTCCTTTTCTCTAACAGTCTCCCTTCTAACTTGATGATGAATGACATTATTTTTGTAACAAAAGTTTAATTTGGTTAACTATACAAATTTATGCTCACTATTATGCCCTGATTTATAGGGAATAACCGAACTTGTTGCTTATCTTGTAAACTAGAATTTTGAATAACAGCAAAGTCCCTTTCACTAGTCCAGGTGTTAAAAATACTAATGTGAGCATTGACTACTACCTTGCTACACGTAAAAACTCACCACATACTTTAACCTACTTTTGCAGTCCTTAAATTGCTTATGACCAGCAGGGTATGTAAAGCAGCAGTGGGTTTTAGTTTTGAGAGAGAATTCCATTATAGGAGAAGAGCGTAAGGAACTTGCCAAAATTAACCATGCTTGTCTCCCAAGACAGGACCACCAATTAAAAAAACTGCAAATAGTGACACCTGGGAATTTAGACCCAGGTATAAATAGGCCAGGAAATCTAATCTAGGTTTTGCCTAAAACATCTGGTTCACAGGCCTTGGAAAATTAAATTTTCATAGGTTGAAACCATAGAGGTAGGAAGGATGACTCAGTTGGTTAATTATAAAATTCAATGTAATTTTGAAAGTTGTCAAAACTCCACATTATATATTTTTGCCTCTCTTGAATAGCGAGGATATTTGAGGTCATTTCAGACTTTGCAAGCAATTGTCAAACACAGAACTGAGTTCTCATTTCCTTAGGTCCAAGATGCACTGGTGACAGTTCACAGTCTTATTCAGCACAGTGGAGACAGTGTCACACCCTTCAGGGAGCTCACTTTTATAACAAAGCTATTCCCACAATAACCCTTAATCCACTAATTTACAAATAGATTAACTGACTTGTGAGGGCAGATTCTTAATGACTGAATCACCTCTCCTAAACCCCACCTCTCAAAACTGCTTTACTGGGGACCAAGTTTCCAACTCATTAACTTCTTGAAGACACATTCAAACCACAGCACTGGTTAAAGAGTGATCCTCTTTAGTCCTCTCGCATCCTTACCTTGGCTTTTTACAGTAATAAACTAGTTATCCTAAATTGCTCTGGTCTTCTGCAAAACCACTGATGGGCTTGCTGAACAAGCCTCCTGGGGTCCTTTCCTGTAGATGGGAAGTTTGAAGACTTCTGAACTCCCTGTTTGGCAGCCCTCCTTACCACTATGAGGGCTCCTTGTCATTTCCCTAGAGTTATTCCATGATACCCTGAGTTATTGTTAAAGTAAAAACAGTAGCAGATACTAACATTAGGAGTTTCAGGGAGATAGAAGTAATAGCAGAAAACAAAAATGCTTATACCAATTTGAAGTAGGAGGTCCTTTTGTACAAAACTGGAGAGTTTTTGTGCTATGGCAGGTTGAACAAGATAGGAGTATTTAGTGTTAAACAAGTAGTCCCTAAGTATAGTGGAATGTTTGTGAACAGTGCAATAACTGATACCCAATGGCAGCTCTGTCATTCAGTGACTACTAGACTATGTTCAGACACACTGCTAGGTAAGACATGGAGGTAAAGCATTTCAGCAAGTGTCATAGTATTGCTTAAATTACAGTAAACTTTAGCAATTTTGGAGAAACTTATGAGTTATGTTTAACACTTTGTTTTCTGAATGATGCCAGGTTGACAAGGTTTAATCAAATGCAGATGAATTGCTTAGTGAATTGAACAGCCTTTCCAGTTTATTCATATTTCTATTATAAGTGAAAAGAATTATTCTAAAGTGTTTCAAATGATATAACCTGCTTGACGATACTGGTAGACTCTTGAATAACTCTTTTTTGATGACCAAATGTTTCCACATCAACTCCTATCCTCATTCATATGTTGAGGCTCTAACTTCTTCTTCTTCTTTTTGTTGATGCTTATACCAATTTATTCTTTTTAAAAAAATTTTATTTAAGGACAAAAAAAGCAAAACAGAAAAAAGGGTAGAAACAATACAGAATTTCAGAAAAAAATAAACAGTAAGAAATCACTAGTTGATAAATTACATATTGTCTTCTTAGACATAGTTGTTCAATGTTACAAAATTAAAGCATACAAAGTGGACATTCAAACAATGAGGTTGCAAACAGTTCTGTTCAATGATCCAATAAAAACTCAGCAATATGGTTATCAATACTACACACTTAAACATACATGCAGTTATATCCTTTAGAGCACTTTCTTTTCCTCCTTTCACTTTTTAAGTCCATTATCTGTTTAGTTATATCGTGTTTCAGTTTGCTCAGTACCTTACTGATTTGTTTTGTTGTTATTATTTACTTTTTAATTACCTTATATAATTCTGTTGCTTTATTTTTGAGTTTTTCCTCATCCATGCCCCATGGATCAGCTTTGGTGCAGTTGGGAGTTTTTTGGAGGTATTTTGTTACTTTGTTATCTTTTTTTTTTTTTTTATAGTTTTGCAGGTAGCAAAATGCAGCAGAACAAGATAGAACAAAGCGACTCAAGAAAGTGCAGTGAAATTGGCACACAACCTCACAGCAGGTCACCAGGACAACAGCAATAGACATAATAGTACATTTCTTTCTCTTCATAATAACTGTTCTTTCAATTAGGTAGAGCAAAATGGAAGGAAATACTGAACTTATAAAAACAGAATATTGAATAGAGCAGTACCATTAATCAGAACTGAGCAAAATAGTGATAAAAATATTTGCCTTCAAAGAGATGGTAGAAGGAAATCTTCCTTACTTGCCACACTGCATACATTAATCCTCCCAAGAGATACTCAGACCTCTGGCTCCCACTTGATAATGGAGGTGAGGGGTGGGTGATAGATGTTTGATTCTTACCCTGCAGCAGGCCCACAGCCGCCTACCAGAGAAGCAAGCTAGTTGCCTGTTTTCCTAGTGCCCCAAGTTCCAACATGGCCTGGAGCTCAGGAAATGCCGATGGTTCTAACCCTGGAGCGCCGCGGCTTGCCGGGCCACAGCCACTTAACAGGAGGCTCTAACTTCTAAAGTGATGGTATTAGGAGGTGGTGCATTCAAGAGCTAAGTAGGCTTAGGTGAAGACTTGCAGGTGGAACCTTTGTAATGTGATAAGGAAAGAAAAAAAGATCTCTATGCAAGGAAAAGTCATGTAAGCAAACTGGGAAGAAGTCCCTCAGCAAGAACTGAAGCAACTGTCACACTGACCTGGGATTTTCAAGTATCTGGAACTGTGAGAAATAAATGTTGGTGAAGCCTCCAGTCTATGATATTTTGCTATGACATCCCGAGCTCACAACAGCTGCTCACTTCACTGATGTCCAGGAGTCTGCTGAGATCACCATCTTAAAAAATGTCAGATATTTTTCAGCCTTTTTTGCAGCTCAGGATAAGCATATGGTTGTCTAATGAGATGCGTGAAGTCAGCTGGGAAGATTCTGAAAACACTTCCCCTTTGCTATAAGAAAAAACAAAGAAAAAGAGAGATATCCTCACTTCTACCCACCCTTTTTCTTTCTGCCTGTGAGTTGGGTTGGGAGTCAATTCATGGTAGGTTTCTTTTGGTCATAAAGAAACACATGCATACATCAAGAACTGCAGAGAGAGGAATGGAGTTGTCTTGAGGGACACAGCTGAATCTCTGAACCAAACTTGGTACTACCATTGTTCTGAATCATCATTTGAGAGAATGAAAACTCCTCCAGATTTATTCTTGATACTTGATATCTGTTTAAGCCCTTAATGATCACAAAATGATAATGCCAGTATTTTATCAGGTACTCATGTACTGGATCCTAATCTGGGTTCTTTACACATATGAACTTACTAATTCTCCCAATAAGTCCATCTGGTGGTGTGGTACCCAGACTCTAAGGTGGTTCTCAGTGTTCCCTTTCCCTTCACACCATTATGTAGCCACTTCTCACATTGTCTCAGCATTCATGCGTATGACTAACATCCAAGGCAGAAAGATGGCATGTTGATTCAGAGGTTACAGTCAGAGGTTACCTACAGAAGAATGCAGCTTCCTTTTTGGAAACAGATGTTTTCATCCCAAGTGATGGAGCCCTGGCTAGCAGCCTGACTGGAGATTTCTGAGAGATCCTGAGACAGGACCACCCAGTTAAGACACTTCTGAACTTGATCCACAGAAACTGTGTTTTTATGATGCTGAGTTTTGGGTATAGTTACATGGCAATAGAAAACTGACAAAACCAGGTACAGTTTAATTGTTCAGAGGAACCAAGATGCTGACAGGTGTGTCACCTTCCTAAGTTTACACATGTCACATAATATAATTAGGGTACAGACTCCAGGTTTTCATACAGCCTATATCCACTGTCTATACTAGATTGCCTCTTAGTATTTTACATGTGTGTGTGTTTTTTTTTTAATTTTAGAGAGAACAAAACAAAACAAAACAAAGCAAAGCAAAACAAAGCAGGTTAGAGCAAAACAATGCAAATAACATAAGATTTGAGAACAAGACAACAGGAAATCAACAATGGCTGCCATAATGTCTCTTGTTTTCTTTGAAATAGTTGCCCATACCTTCACACATAATAAGTTAATACAAATCAGAATACTATAAAAGCAATAAAAACAAATGAATGAGAGCCTTATGGGTCTTTGAAACCAGACACTAGGAAATCAATAATGGCTACCATAATGTTTCCTGTTTTCTTCAAAATAGCTATCCATACCTTCATACTTATTGAAATAAAACAATTGAAAACAGACTAAAACCAATCAAAACCAAGAATAAAATCATTATTGGACTTCAAAACAGAATGATAGGAAATCATCAATGGCTACCATGATGTCATGTTTTCTTCAATGTAGCTGGTCATACCATCACACATAATAAAATCAGTTCTTGTAAACTCTTTAGGTGAAGTTCTAGGCATATATAAGGCTATAGATGTATGGGAAAAACAAAACAAAACAAAGTATAAGCAAAACAAGGGTCAAATAATTGACTATAACATAGAGCCCCCCCCACCCAAAATGTAGGCTTTCAAAACAAGGTAGTAGGAAGAAAACAAATTTTATTGTTTTGCATAGTTATCTTCAAAAATCTTACTCGAATTACCAGATATAGTCATGTAAAACTAATCTAATCCTATGGATGTTATCTGTTTTGTTCTAAGAAATAATAGAATTAATAGTATAATCATCATAGTAATCTTAAGTATATTATGTGCAAATTTATATCTTTTTTCTTTTCTCTTCCTTCTTTTCTCCTTTTTAATAACTTCTCCTGAGTTATTTTTTCCTCTTTGAACAGTTTCTTACCCTTTCACAACATTTTTGAGGATTTTTGTATCTTATTTACTCTTTCAGTCTCTTACACTAAGGAGACAATATGGTATTTACAAATGTGAGTTTGATTTTAATTCACTTATGAATATGGTTTCAAATCACATCCATTTACCTATAAAAGCCTCAATGTGGTCTTTCTTTATAGCTGAGTAGTATTCCATTTTACAAAAATACTGTGTCTTTTTTTATTTAAAGGGAAAAAAACAGTAAAAGGGTAGAATTAATACCTCATTTCAAAAAAATAAACCATAAGAAATCACTAGTTGATTAATTACATATTGTCCTCTTAGAAATAGTTGTTCAAGTTACAAAAGTAAATCATACAAAGTGGACATTGAAACAGTGAGACAGCAAAGACTTCCATTCAACAATCCAAAAAAAACCTAGTAATATGGTTATTAATCCTATGCACTGAAACATATATGCAGTTATATCCTTTAGAGCACTTTCTTTTCCTCTCTTTTTTACAATAGCAATTACACATTTTGGGTTTTATTACTCCTACATTTCTTATTACTTTTTACACTAGAGACACAATGAGATATTTATCAATATGATTCTTATTTATTTCACTAATGAGAACACTCCCAAGTTGTCTCCATTTACCTATGAAGGCCTCAAGATCATCTTTTTCTATAGCTGAGTAATATTCCATTTTATACAAACACAACATTTTTTTCATCCACTCTGCAGTTCATGGACATCTTGGTTGTTTCCAAGATTTAGCTATTACAAATTGTGCTGCTATGAACATGGATGCACATATATCATTGTGATATGAACTTTTCAATACTTCTGGGAAAATACCCAGGAGAGGAATAGCTGGATTGAATGAAACTTCCAATCCTAGTCTTCTGAGAATTCTCCATATGGATTTCCAAAGTGGTTGCACTAGTCTACACTCCCACCAACAGTGGAGCAGTGTTCCTTTTTCCCCGCAGCCTTGCCAACAGTTATTATCAGTTGATTTTTTGGTGGCAGCTATTGTTTCCGGAGTAAGATGAAATCTCAATGCTGTTTCAATTTGAATTTCTTGAATGACCAGTGATGGTGAGCATTTCTTCATGTATTTATTTGCCATTTGTATATCTTTCTCTGAGAACTGTGTGTTTATTTCAGATGCCCATTTTGGAGAGGGTCTTTGAATTTGGGGGGCTTGAAGTTTTCAATTCTTTATATGTTCTGGATATAAGTTCTTTGTCTGAGGTGTTACTGGCTAAAATTTTTTCCCATTTTATGGGTTTTCTTTTTCACTCTGTTGGTGATTTCTTTTGAAGTGCAGAAACTTTTCAACAATATGAGATCCCAGTTGTTGATTCTTTGAAATGTTTCCCATGCAGTTTGCATTTTGTTCATCAATTCTCTGCCTACCCCTATGTCTCCAAGACTTCTACCTACCTTGTCTTCCAGTAGAGTTAGTGCTTCTGTTTTAATATTTAGGTCTTTGATCCATTTCAACTTTAGTTTTGTGCATGGTGATATGCATGGATCTAGTTTCAGTCTTGGGCATGTAGAGAGCAAATTTTTTCCAACACCATTTATTAAAGAGGCTACCCTTCTTCTAGAGAACATGTTAGCCCCTTTGTCAAATATCAGGTGGCTGAGTGTCTTTGTAGTTGTTCTTGCATCTTCTAATCTCTTCCATTGATCCTCAGGTCTATTTCTTTGCCAGTTCCATGCTGATTTTATCACTGTAGCTTTGTAGTATAGTTTCAGGTCAGGAATTGAGATGCCTCCTGCCTTGCCTTTGTTGCCCAGAATTGCCTTTGCTAGTCTAGGTTTCTTCTGTTTCCAAATGAATTTTAGGAGTGTTTTCTCTAGATCTATGGGGTACATTAATGGTATTTTGATAGGGATTGTGTTAAATCTGTATAACAGTTTTGGGAGTATGGCCATTTTCAGAATGTTGGTTCTTCCTTGCCAAGAGCAAGGAATATCTTTCCATTTTCTAATATCCTCTTCAATCTCCTTTTTTATCATAGCGTAATTTTCAGCATATAGGTCTTTCACATTCTTAGGTTGATACCTAAGTATTTCGTTTTTTAAGATGCTATTGCAAAGGACAATATTTCCATAACTTCTCTCTCAGTGAGTTTTTTGTTTTGTGTACAGGAATGCTATTGATTTTTGAGTGTTGACTTTGTATCCAGCTACACTGCTGAATTTGTTTATTACCTCTAGTAATCTTTTAATGGATTTTTTGGGTCTTCTATATAGTGTATAATGTCATCTGCAAATAGTGATAATTTTACTTCTTCCTTTCCTATTTTTATTCCTTTTATTTCTCTCTCTTTTCTGATTACTCTGGCTAGTGTTTCCAGAACTATACTGAATAGGAGTGGTAATAGTGAACATTCTTGTCTTGTTCCTGATTTTAAAGTGAAAACTTTCAGTTTTTGTCCATTAAGTATGATGTTGGCTGTTGGTTTGCCATAGATGGCCTTTATAAGACTGAGGTAGAAACCGTGTATCCTGAGTTTCTGAAGGGTTTTTATTATGAACATGTGTTGGACTTTATCAAAAGCTTTTTCTGCATCTATTGAGATGATCGTGTGGTTTTTGTTTTTGGCTCTGTTGATGTGGTGCATTACATTATTGATTTGCATATGTTAAGCCATCCCTGCATTCCTGGAATGAATCCTACTTGGTCATGATGTATAATCTTCTTGATGATTTGCTGCTATTTGCCAGTATGTTATTGAGAATCTTTGCATTGATGTATATTAGTGAGATTAGCCTATAGTTCTCCTTTTTGGTTGAGTCTTTCTCTGGTTTGGTTTGAAAGTAATACTTGCCTCCAGGAATGATTTAGGGAGGATTGCTTCCTTTTCAATTTCATTGAAGAGTTTAAGAATATTGGCATCAAATGTTCTCTAAATTTCTTATAGAATTCCACCATGAATCCATCAGGACCTGGGCTTTTCTTTGTTGGTAAGTTTTTAATTACTTTTTCAATTTCAATAGCTGATATTGGGTTATTCAAAATTGCTATAATTTCTTGGTTGAGCTTTGGTAGTTCATATGTTTCTAGGAATCTGTCCACTTCCTCTGTGTTTTCCACTCTATGTGAGTAGAGATTTTCAAAGTAGCTGTTCATGATCTTTTGAATTTCCATAGGACCTGTAGTAATTTCCCCCATTTCAGTCCTTGTTGCATTAATTTGGTTTTTTTCTTTCTTTTTCTTGAGAAGATTACCTAGAGGTTTGTCCATTTTGTTTATTCTCTCAAAAAACCAAACTTTTTGATTCATCAATTCTTTGTATTGTTTTTTTAGTTTCAGTTGCATTAATTTCTTCTCTAATCTTTACAATTTCCTATCTTCTATGAGCTTTGGGTTTAACTTGCTCTTTTTTTTTCTAGAAGCTTATGATGAAGCATTAGGTTGTTTATTTGTGCTCATTCTGTTTTCTTGATATGACAATTTATTGCTATATATTTCCCTCTTAAGACTGCTTTCATTGCATTCCACAGATTACAGTTTGTTGTTTCCACTTTTCATTGAATTGTAGGTATTGCTTTATTTCTTCTTTAATTTCATCTGTAACCTACTGGTTGTTCAGATGGTTGTTATTCAGTTTCCATGTATTTATGCAGGTTTTTCAATTTCTTTTGTCATTAATTACCAATTTCAGTGTGCTGTGGTCAGATATTATGCATGGGATAATTTCAGTACCTTTGCAGTTACTTAAGACTGTTTTATGGGATAATATATAGTCTGTTTTGGGGAATGTCTCATGCACAGCTGAGAAGAATGTGTATTCTGATGTGGTTGGGTGGAACACTCTGTAAACATCTACTAAGTCCAATTTTTCACAGGTATGATTCAGTTCTGTTATTTCTTTGTTGACTTTTGTCTAGTGGATCTATCTCTTTGTGACAATGGGCTGTTAAGGTCCCCTGTTATAATCATGTTCTTGTGTATTTGTTTTTTTGTGTCTATTAATATCTGCCTTATATTCTTGGGTGTTCCTGTATTTGGTGCATATATATTTATAATTGTTAGCCCTTCCTCTTGAATTTTTCCACTAATAAGTATGTAGTGACCTTCTTTATGTCTTTTAATCATTTTAGGTTTGAAGTTCATGTTGTCTGAAATTAGAATAGTTACCCCTGGTTTTTTCTGGGTTCCTGTTGCATGGAATACTGTTTTCCATCCTTTTGCTTTTAGTCTATGAGTTTCCTTTTGTGTCAGATGTGTTTCATGTATGCAGCATATTGTGGGATCATGTTTCTTGATCCATTCTGTCAACCTATTTCTTTTGATAGTGAATTGAGGCCATTTACATTTATGGATATCACTGATATGTACTGGCTTGACTTTGCCATGTTATGTTCCAGTTGTTTGCTTTCTGCTTTCCCCCCTTATTTAATTGGTTGTCCTACTTGGTGGTTTCTTTCCATTGTTGTTCTGGGGATTGTGGTCATTTTTATGTCTATCTAGTATGTCTTTCAATACTCTTTCTAGGGTTGGTTTGGTGGATGTGAATTTCTTCAGTTCTTTGTCATGGAAGTATCTTGTTTTTCTATTGAATTTGAATGAAAGTTTTGCTGGGTACATCAGTCTGTGTTGAAAGTTGTTTCTTGTCAGGGCTTGAAATACCTCACTCCAAGCTTGTATTGATTTGAAGATTTGTGCTGAAGACTGCTGTGATTCTAATGGGCTTTCCTTGATAGGTGGGTTGTGTCTTTTGTCTAACAGCTTTTAGTATTCTGTCTTTATGCTGTATGTCTGAGATCTTAGTTATTATATGTCTGGGTATAGATTTATGTTGGTTGTAACTGTTTGGTGTTTTATACACCTCACTTATCTGCATATCAGATTCTTTCCCCATGTTTGGGAAATTTTCTGCTATTACTTCTGTGAATATTTTAGATTTGTCAGTTGCATTGACTCCTGCATCTTCAGTGATGCCTATTAATCTTATATTGTTACTCTTGGTATCATCTTGAAATTGCTGGATTGTCCTTTTATCCTGCTTTATTATTTTTAAAAGTTCTATCCTTTCATGATCACTAATTGTGATCCTGTACTCATGATCCAAAATCCTATCCTCAGCTTCATTTAAATGGTTTTCCAGCTTTGAATCAAATTTTTTGTTTCTTGGAAGTCTCTTTGAGTTTCTTTCACAAATTCTGCTTGTTTTCTATATTGTCCATTCAAGGTTTCAATCAGTTTCCCATGCTCCTGTACTTTTTTCCCCTCTATTTCTTCTTTAGCTGTGCTTAACAACTCCTTTACTAAGTTGTTATTTCTATCTTTACATGGGAGAGTACTTCTAATTTGATTTCCTCTACAGCCTCATGGACTTGTTTTTTTTTTTTATTTCACTTGCTATCTTTTCAGAGATTTCTGGTGTGTTACTTTTGAAGCCCTCCATTTCAATGTCTCCTGTACTCACTCCTGGTGGACTAGATGTTTGAGATTGCATTTTGCTTTTTTGTTTTGCCATTTTCCCCTTTCGAGTTAATATTTGGTCCTTCATTCTCGCTATTGTCAACTGTTGGTATTGTGTATCTTGGGATCCTAATGTAAGGTTGATGTTTGTTCAATTGCTGGATCCCTTGATGAATAGGTGAGACAGACACCTGACTTCCCACTGCAGCACCTGTTGGTGAGTCCTGTATTTTTCCTGGGCTGACAAGCCTAGCAGTGTTGATGCAGGTCAACTTTTAGTTCCTGCTATTACTTTATCTTCAGGTTATTCCAGGTCATCAAGTTTTCCTGTCTATAGTATTTGTGTCAGCTGAGGTGTGTCTCTATTGTGTGCCTGTGTGTCTCATAAGCCCTTTTGATTTTCTCCAAGTTGGGGGAGTCCTTACTGGCACACTCCTCACCCTGCCTGATGTTTTGTGTGCAGGAAGAAGTCACCCACACTCTTGTCAGACTCACCAAGGTCTTATAGTTGGTTGGAGGGGGCTTTACTACTGGCTCTATTTACCCACTGTGCACCTCTATTTTAGGGGCATACTCACCACACTGACTGGAGCCAGCTGAGATCTTCTGTTTGAGGGAGGCAGTTACTGAATCTCCCTTCAAGCTATCACAGTTAATCCGCTGTAGTCCAAAGTTCTGGAAGAAAAGGTGGGAGCTGAAAATCAATAGCAGTATTAGGTCTAGGAGGTAGGGAGTGTCCCTGAGAGGCCAGCAGATGTCCTGGGTCCAGGCGTCCACTAGGTGTAGGCCCAGGTCCCAGAGCAGCATGGCATTCCTCAGTGCTGGCTGGAGTTGCACAGGAAGTGTGTGGCTGCATGAGCCAAAGTCTGAGGGCAGCACACATTCCCCAGGGCTGGCCCAAGTCATGCAGGGAGTGAACAGGGGTGCAGGTCCCAGGGCAGTGTGGCATCCTTCAGTGCTGGCTGGAGTCATGCAGGAAGTGTGTAGCTGCATGGGTCAAGGTCTGAGGGCAGCAGGTGTTTCCCAGGGCCAGCACATGTTGTGCAGGGAGTGCACAGTGGCATGGGCCAAGGTCCCTGGGCAGTGTGGCATTCCTCATGCCCACATCTTTTTTATCCACTCCTCAGTTGATGGACATTTTGGTTGTGTCCAAGATTTAGCTATTACAAATTGTGTTGCTATAAACATGGGTGCACATGTATCACTGGGGTATGTTTTCTGTTCTTCTGGGAATATGCCCAGAAGTGGAATAGCTGAGTCAAATGGGACCTCCAATCCCAGGTTTTTTGAGCAACTTCCAGACTTATTTCTACAGGGGCTGCACCAGTCTACACTCCCACCAACATTACAGAAGTATTCCTTTTCCCCCACAGCCTCTCCAGCACTTGTTCTTGATGATTTTCTTGATCCTGGCCATTCTTTCTGGAGTGAGATGGAATCTCAGTATTGTTTTAATTTGCGTTTCTTTAATGACCAATGATGTTGAACACTTTTCATGTATTTATTTGTCATTTGTATTTCTTCATCTAAGAAGTTTGCATTCATCTCAGATGCTCATTTTTGGATTGGGTCTTTGAATTTCAGAGGCCTAATTTTTAAAAAAATTCTTTGTATGTTCTAGATAGAAGTCCTTTGTCTAAGGGACAGTTGACCAAGATATTTTCCCAATTCTATTCTATTGATCTTCAGGACTGTTTTTATTCCAGTACCATGCTGATTTTCACAGTAGGTTTGTAGTATAACTTTAAGTCAGGGATTGTGATTTATTTGTGTGTTTTTAGTGATGACTTAGAGTGCTCCTCAGTGTGGAAGAGGTATAAATATAAGAATAGTTCCCTGTTTCTGGAGGCCAGAAGCTCCACTTTTTACAGCAAGGACACTGTATATACAGAACTCAACCTACTCAGGGTCACTTTCTTCACAAATTGGTCACTTCCAGGGTTCAAGGGGGCCTGCATTCTCAGCTTGGTGGGCCTCTATGCCAATATCTTGTGCCTGTCAGATGCCTGGACTTGTGTGGATGATAAAGAGAGTTTGTGAAGAACATACGCCACATGTCTTGGAGGAATTTGTTTTGTCACAGATCTATTCTTGTTCTAAGCAGTGAGTAACGTTCCAGTTCATAGCTGTTTCAAATTTGTGTTAATTAATTATTCCTCTCAATGACCTCTGATTGTGTCAGAATAAAAGCTTTGAGCAGGTCAGTGTGCTGGAGGAGATGTCAGACATCTAAGATATCAGAGAGTGTTCATTTCAGAAACAATACACACCAAGGATCTCATCTTTCAGTTTACCAAGATGAAATGTAGCACAAAGTGACAAGCATTATCTGATTTCACAGTAGACTTGGCTCTCAACCTTTCATAATGTCTCTACATTCCTTATTTCTTTTCATCCTTAGCATTTTTTATTCTACCATAGGTGAGACAATGCCCACCAGAGAATCCACATGATTTATTAAAGGTTTATAATAATAAACTTTGTTTTATTGATTTTTACTGTATCTACTTCTGTTTGAAGCATTTTACACATACAAACTTGTTTAGTCTTAACTCCAACCCTATGAAGTTACTCTTTTATCAGCTTATTTTTTTGCAAACAAGGTAAATAAGACTCAGAGAGGTTAATTGAATTGTCTAACATCTCACAGACAAGAAGCAATTGAAACAGAATTTGAACTCATGAAGGCTTCCTCATGAAACTTGCCAGCTTCCAAAACTTTATGCATAATTAGGTCATGCCATGTTTTAATATTAGGTCATGCTGTACTAATCAGCAATATAAATTGAGATCCAAACTTAATTGCACATTTTGAATTCTCATATTGATTTCTGTGTGTGAGCTAGTGGACATTTTGTTTTTCTAACAAATATCATAAAACATCATCAGATGACCATTCATTTTCAAGTGGACATTTGTTTTAAGAAACTTAACCAGCATGATGATTGATTGATCATGTTAACTCAAGCTGCTAATGTCCACTGAAATTGGCCTAGCATAGTTCTGGGTTTTAAAGACCCACGCTAGAGAGGACTGGAATGATATAAAAAGGGAAATAGATGAGGAAGGATTTTTTCTTTTTTCTTCAGAGGGACTCCAGTCTTTGTTTTTGCCTTAAACGTCATTTCCTGGCTTGCAGTGTAGACATTAGCCTCCTAATACAAACTTGCATGGAACACTACAGTGAGCTTCAGGCTTTGACTGAATCCTTCGGATCCCCAATTTGCAGACTGTGAGGGCAGCCATTCTAAGCCACTGACACAAATTCTTATATATTAGTATATCTTGCAATAAATCCATTTTCTCCAATAAGCACTGACTGATATGACCCATTTATTTGTAAACACAGCTTATCTTTTCTGCTAAATTGCCTGCTATGTTTGTTGGAAACACCTTCTCATAACAGCAATAGGAACCAACTCTTCCATAGACTTAGAAAACTTCAGCTACCTGACTGTTCCACTGATATTTGAGGGTGTCATGCAAACCACAGAGCTACCCCAAAGGTGTCAAGTCATGTGTCATTGTTACCCAGGGTTGTTGAATTCAGATTGAATATGGGCTTCTGTCCTGTTAGAGGTAGGAACTGGGAGAGTTAGTTTTTCCCCTTGGCTTAGGATCTAGATGAAAATCAAACTCAAATACTCTTTGGTTGCTTTCTCTAGTTCCCATCTCAAACTTGATTCTCAATGTCTTACTCTTTGGGAGTAAGACTTAAAGTTGGGGGCATGCACTTTCACCATCTGTCACCTTTGGTAAAAGTGATCCTTGCAGTATTTACTTCAGGAGGCAGAATAGTGTAGGGGTTGAGAGTATGGCTGAGAGGCAGATTGTCTTGGTTCTTATATTTGCTGTATGGTTTTTATTCTAAGACTTTCCTTCTTGTCTATCACTTATTCAAACTGAGTAGAAGCAGCACTTAACCTGACTTGAAACTACTTTTCATTCCAAATATTCTGGGTTGAGGCTCAGTGATTTTTGTGCCTCTGCAATATGGGGCAGCCAAGAATGCTCACTCTCTATAGGAGGAGGCTGGTGAAGAACAATTGTCAGGAAATATTTATACCCATGCAGAAATTCCTTTACTTCCTGTACACACAGCATCCTAGAGCTTACTTCAGAGAATTTTTCAGTATAGTGTTACTTTGAATTCTCCCATAATTCCATGCTCTAAAAACCATTATAATTATTCTAAAAGACCTTACAGAACTTTGAAGGTGAACCTAAAGTGTAATAGTAGAAGTCAAATTTGTATCATTGGTTTTTTTTTGGTATGCCACTCTGCCTTGTATATTATGCACTTTTGAGAATGTTCCAGAATGTTACAAAGAAGATCTGAAGGAAAACTCAGCTTCTAATTTTGAGCCACCCAATAAAACAGTTGGCCTCAGCAACAACAACAATAACAAAATCCACTAGAATGCTTATTATTTTCCAGGCATGGTGCTGAGAATATACACATTATGTCATTTAACTCTTAAAGCAAAACAAAACTCTGAAACATCTTTGCCTCTCAAAATGTGACCTGCAAAGGAAGCTAGAAGGTAGACTTTCAGATGAGGAAGGAAATCAGGGGAGAAAAGAGAAAGGGAGAGAAGAACAAATGTTATACGCACATACCATAAATCGAAACAAATCCCACTATTTTATATTACTAATATGCACTAAGAAAAAAAGAATACATACATATAGGAGTAGACAATTTCCAGTAAAGAAAACATAGAAAATACTTTGAAAACAAAACAAACTAGCCAACCAAAAAAAATATGATTTGCAGACCAGCAGCATAAATAAGAGTTGAGGGCTTGTTAGAAATGTAGACTCTCAGGCCCCTCCCAAACTTCCCAAGTGAAAGCCTGTATTTTAACAAGATTCATATGATTTGTGTGCAAATTGGAGTTTGAGAAGCCTTTCGATGAGGAATCCTCATAGCCCACCTTCCAGAGGAGGAAAGAGGCTTAAAGAGATGTAAGTGACTTAGATGTTAAAGTGAATGCCTGCATCTAAAGCCTTGCAGGTTGTTACTGGTTAACATCCTCCAAGCATCTGCATGCTTGCCTTACTCTTGTAAACAACTACCCTGGAGTTTCAGTGTCATTGTATAAAATGTGAGCTAGTCATACAAAGTGGCAGGCTTGGAACCTGGCCTTCAAATAAAGGACAGTTCAGTTGATTTTCTGTAAAGTGGCATTAGCATTAAGCATCTGGCATCATTTAGAGACTTCACCATAATGCCTAAAACACTCAGCCAAAGTTCAACAAATGAAAAAAAAAAAAGTTCAACAAATGTTCCTAAAACTCATGATCTAGGACCATATTCCTTCTGGGTATATATTTCTTCCGAACTTTCCTGGAAGGGGATGATTTCTGACTATTTAAAAGGACAAGAACTCCTTCTACAGGCACAGGTATATATACGTATGCACACACACACACACACACACACACACACACACACACTTCATATATTCGTGGCACAAGAAACCTGAAATTGAGATAAGTGAAATAGGAAGCATCTTACCTACCTAGAGACTTCAGGCTTCCTCTGAAATTACTTGCTTAGTAAGGAGTAAGCTGGACTGAGAGAAATTGTCAATTTCTTTATTTTCAAGCAATAGTTCCCTGCTATGGATGTGACTCTAGAAGAGTTTAGCATGAGCTATGAAATGCCATTTTTTTCCATTAAGTATTAAAATACAACCAACCGAAACTATGTAATATATGTACCCATAATCATCTCTGTTTTCTTCCCAGGTCTCACAAGGCTTCTTTTTCCATACTGGGAGGTCACACAAAGGTCTTCCAGTGCCTTGCTGCTGTCACATGTAGATGTCTGACCACTGATCGGACCAATGGGTGCTGACTTCTCACTATACTCTAATTTGTGCCATTTTGCACTCTCCTCCTGAGTTGGAGAAGGAAGGATTTTTTTCCGAGGATGGCCATGATCATTCCCTTTTCCTTGAATGCTTTTCATTTTGCAGGTTCTAGACACTGGGCTTCTGTTTTCATTGAGCTCATTTGTAGTAAGATCCCAGTAAAGTGATGAAAGTACCTTGAATTCTGACAGTAGACTGCCTGAGTTCAAATTCTTCATCATTTGCTTAACATTTCTGAATCATGTTTCTTTTGGAAAATGGAATAACAAAGATACTTCATAGGGGTAGGAAAAATTTACACAAGTTTAGGATAAAACATAGGAAGCAATAGTTCTTGGCATCTTTTATTTTTCTCAGAAAATCTATAACTCAATCAGAACAATTTTCTTTCTTAATGAATGCATAAACAAGGGCAATGTAGCTACAGATTCACAATGCCTTTTGCCAAAAACAGAAAAGAGTATTTTAAAAAATGTAATTCATTGCATCATAAAACCTGGCCAAGTGAAAATGATAGCATCTATTTCCTATTATCCTATGTCATGTAAATATTTATATTTTGCTGAGAGATAATATATTTGACTTTTGATATGGCTACATACTATATTGTGAAGTTGAAGAAGCTTTCTGAACCTCAGATCATTTGCCTGCAAAACAAGTTTAATGATTGCCGCCTCATGGAGTTGCTAGGAGAATTAATAAAGGTGTGTGTGTGTGTGTGTGTGTGTGTTTGTGTGTTTAATGGAGAGAATGGACTGTTCCATACCTTTTGGCCTAACTGGAGACTAACTCTTACTATGACTTAAGGAAAAGTTTAAGAAGATATGTTCTAGGATGGACCATTTAATGAATCTCTTGTGAAAATAACTGAGGACTACCATTAAGTTGATCTAAAGCCCAATTTTTTATTCCCTAAGATTCCAAGAAAACAAGAAGAGGTGAAATTGCTCTGTGTATCAATGCCTTCTGGGACCAAAGTTCAGAGGGGGCATATTGCTCTTGTGAAGTAGCGAGGACAGATGTCCATGCTGAGACAGGTATAGATCTCACTGCACAGACCACATAGATTTGATCTCACCTGTTTTTCTTACTTACAAGCACCTACAGCCATGACATTCCAAATACAAGCAACAATTACATTCAAACCAGGACAAGTATGACCTAGCCAGTAGTGATCCACAATCTACACCTTATTATCCATTTTTAGCTCATTAAAAAAGAAAAGAAAATTTGAAAGAATTTTATTGGAAGGAATCTGTGGGAAGCGAAGTCTTTGGTTTTTCCCAGGGTGTTCTCAACAGTTTCTTCCTACCCCTCAACATTAGAACTTCTCAAGAACCCCCCACAGAGATCAGCAGTGGTCCAGAGGGGGAGGATTGTATCTCCTAGTCCTGGTCACTGTGGCAGAGCATGGAGAGAATTCTCATGTGTCACCACAAGGGAACATTAACATGTACACTGTGTCCTGCCTGGAGACTTCTGAAGATGGGACAGTCTGGGACAGGTGCTGAAGGAGGAAGGAATGCATTGTGCCAATTTATAATGAGCTCCTAAGGGCTGACCACCCCTTTAGAGGAAGGTAACAGGGCTCTGGCAATCATGAAACGATTCTTCCCCAAGACCCACTACAAAAATAAAGAGAAACATAGTGATTAAAGGGTGGGGGTTGGAATTCTGAAGACAGAGAAGATTGAAGAGGGTGGCCAGAGAGCCTTTTGTCCATGCCAGAGAAATCAACATAGCTTTAGAACCCCTGAAGTATAGAAATCTTTATTACTGAAGAGTTTGCTGTCCAGCTGAGAGGACTCCTAGGAGAATCTTTATGGTTGGCTCCTCTCTCTCCTTGGCTCTCTGAAGCTGGGAGAAGGATGGAGCATGAAAGGTGGAGAAAAAAGTAAGAGACCAGATCATGTGCATCGATGCCTACAGTCCCGTGTGTGACCTGAGGTCAGGCCTGAAATAAGGAGAGGGAACAGGTTGTGAATGTCTGCAATTCTGTTTCTATATGACTCTACTGGACTTTTAGTACACAAGAGTGAGTTTCTAAGTGGATGACAGTGGTAGGAAAGTTTTGAGATGTTGTCTAGCATAGGGTAGCAGTTGGGGCAGGAAGCTTGGATACCATGGGCCAGTAATGGAAAAAAAGAGAGCTGCTTCTTGATTCTACTTTAGTGTGATCAGTTCATATACTAAACCACGAAGAACTTGGCAGAGTACTTTATAAATGGCAAATTCTTGGTAAATGCTAGGTAAAAGACAGTTACAAGATCATTATTTATCTTCTCTGTATATCAAGTGAGTCAAGTCCCAGGCGCCCACTCTGCAGATTCAGAGGACACTCAGTGACAAGAATGAAACAATTCTTGACAACCAGTGTAACAATCCAGGAAAATAACAGTCATCAAATTAGACCTTAAAGTTCACTCTCAGACTCACTTATCTGGAAAAGGTCAAAGAAAGAAATAGGAAAGATGAAGTCTATTAAGTTTTTATTGAACATATATGCTGTTCTTCCCAAGGAAGAAGGGTGATGTTTATCTTCTTTGAGTGACAACTCCCAGATACAGCTGTTGGAAAATTCTCTTAATACAGACTTTGGGCACTTGAATAGATTGAGACAGAAGGTAACTCTGGCTATGCTTTTAAAACTGTCTGTAGGTCATGTAAATTACAAGATATGAATCCATTTCTGTTCCTCTTGATTTTGGTATGAGACTAAAATAATTATCTTTTTTAAAAACCTAAGTTATCTTCTTTCACCATGGCTGCACATTAAATGTGGACAAGTGTCTACATACAAGTACTCACTTTAAGGAAGATCTAGAAAGTACGATGCACATAAACACTGATTCTCACGGTACCAATTGATCTGGGAAAAACACTAATGGTTCAAATTCATACATAATCCCAAACTCCAAAAATTTCATTGTAATTAACTTCTTCGACACTTATCAACCATCTTTTCTGAGATTCTAAATTTTCATTAGGCTAGTTTGAGTTTTATTTTTATTCTTTCCTACCTAATATTTGGAGATTATTGCAAGTACTGAAGGGAAATGAATGCAGATAATGGATTAGCAGAGTCTAATCTACAAACTAGATCATCAACCTTTGAATGCATTGGAATTAGCTACAAATGCTGCTTTGCAATTATGTGCTTTTCAATTAGACATTTGGGTGATTTATACCAACTGTTTAAGAAATGTGATGGGTAAATATAACCTCCACCTGTTTTGCTTCCTCTTTGATTTTACTGTGTTAATAATAAGGCATATTTGACTCTATAACAAAGTTTTATAATAAAGCTTATAAAACTCAGGGAAATTTTCACTGACACAGAATCATAGGAAGCACAGTTCATTTGATAGTTATACATCTTAGGTGATTGAATCTACATTTGAAACAAACCTTTATTCCCTGAACAGCCTATTGAGCTCTGCCATGATTGATTATGAGAATCTTGGAATCACTTTCTCTATTGTTAGAATCCTCTCCCCATATAAAATCAATATGGTCAAGCAGAACATCTACAGAACACTTTGATATATCCATTTTCCTTTAGAAAATAACTTTACATCAAAGGGATACTTTGTTCTCCAGTGTTTGCCCTACCTTTATTTAAGCTGACCTGAAAGAATCACTTGACAAAGAAAAAGTCTTCAAATTTATAATGGAAGTTGACTCATTAATATGGGGACACACATTTAAAAAAACAAAATCCTAAATCCAGCTGTTCTGTTATTCTGCCTATGTACATGTGTCAGCTTGTTTATAGCTCTCTGCCCTCAGTGAGACCTCCAAATACTGTTGTCTTTCTTCATGAATTGTTACCTATTTCTCCATTTGATCATTTGTCATACATCTTCTTATTCATTTCATTCACTGTTATATATCACAGTTTTCATATTTCTCTCTCTCCCTCTCTCTCTTTTAGTACTGGAAATTGCACCTAGGGCCTTTTCTCTGAGCTATACCCCTAGTGGTTTTCTGTCATTGTTTTTTGAGACACCACCATGCTAAGTTGGCCAAGGGTCAACTGGGGTCTACTTTTGGTCCTCTGCCTCTGCCTCTCAGAGTGCTGGGATTTCAGGTGTGGGATCAGACCTGATTTCATTCATTTTTTAATATACACCCTATTTCTTCCATTTGTTATCTTCTTATTAATTTAAAATATTTATTATACATCTCATTGCTCTTTTCATGCTTTTGTTAGACTTCTCCCTATGTGTCTCATTTGCTCATTATATATCTCTGCCCTTTACCACAAGCTAGAATAGACTGATGGGTATAGAAAAAACTCCAAGGCAGAAGAAATTGCAGGTGCCACTTTCCTCACAACAAAATCTAACAACTGCAGGAATACCTGAGTAGAACCCAGCCTGTGTCACTATCTAAGGAACCAGCTATAACTCTAAAAGAGTAATGGTATCCCAGTCTTGAATAAGATATGGGTCTGGACTTGAAAAAAGAAAAATTGATAGCTTGTTGCAATTCTCATAGAAATTGACCAGAACTAGACAAATTATGTAAGCTTGGCACTGAAAACACTTGAGTCTCTTCTCAGTAGAATCAAGGTTGGTGGTTAGGGATGCTAGTTACTAGAGAGGCCATAGTTGGTTTTGGTAATGGTTGGAAGACCTGGGTGGGAAGTGGGGAAAATGTGAACAAATTTGTCGCCTTATGCTTTATTGAGCTTAGGGTGGTGTACTCCTAGACATGAAAATTTGAGAAAGGAGATAGCTAAGCAATTCCTAATTTGATGCTGGGATGGACTTTGTAGCCTATGGCTAAACCTACAGATGACTGATCATAGTATATTTTCTGTAGTCAGGGTGCAATGGTGTTTTTTGGAGCAAGACTCATATCTTTCTCCTTTCATATGTCTCAGCACTTCTCACTGGGCTCTAAACAGAGTCAAAGTGTCAAGGTAGCATAATAATCTGATCATTTCAGGAATGCCTAGACCCATCAAAAGCTGGAAGAGGCAAGGCGAGATCCTCTAGAGAACTGCCTAAAAGAGCACCACTCTCTTGATACCATGGTTTCTGAGTTTTCATCTACTAGCTAAATCACTTTTTTCATTTCAATGAGAAAGATCTAGTTTTGGATTTAAGTGGTAATAGTTAATAGCAGTGAGACTTTGGGCAAGTTAGTCATGTTCTCTGAATTTTCTTTATTTGCCTGTAAATCTTATCATTATCATGAAGACACAATAAAGCAGAAAGTATTGCAAAGCTGAGTGGTAGCAAATAGAAGATGAATCATCATTGAGTACCCTGCTCTCCCAGATAACTGACCTGCTTCACTGGGCAGTGTGCCTCTTCATGCATCTCTCCACACTATTTTTATTAACACAAGATGTATTACCTTTACACTAAAAAAAAAGAACTTAAAGTAACTTATCCATGGTCATAGAACTGGAGTTCAGTGTAAACAAGAGTTAAACCTAATTAATTCTTATTGCTATATGTTCTTTTTGCTATTTATTTTCTCTCTGGCACATTAGCAAGTTTCTAGAATTCAGTGTAGTTTAATTTTCTTGTAGAAATTTGAAAACTGGGCCATTTTTTTTTCAGTTTTCTGTTTCCTCAGAATCACATGTCATAGGCATAAAGCAGACATCAACACTTACTCATTGCTGTCTGTTTGTTGGTCCAATATCTCACTTTCCAGATAGCACTAGGAATGGGTTTCCATTGTGCATATGTCTTTACTTTCATGTATTCACACATTTGGCCATCTGAAAAAAATGGTTTTCTGAAAGATATCCATATCAGTTCCCAGCAACAGCAAATGTGTTGCGGATGTAATTAAGTCAAGGATCTTGAGATGAAGTGGATTCCCCAAGTGGGCCCCAAATCTAATGACAAGTTTCTATATAAGGGGAAAGTAGAGGGAGATTTGAGAGACTGTGAGGAAAAATACAGAGAAGAGGAGGTGATGACATAAGTGACCACATAATAACAGGAGCGATGTAGCCACAAGTCAAGGAATGCCTAGAGTCACCAAAAGCCGGAAGAGGCACTGAGATACTCTCCATAGAGCCTCCTAAAGGGGTATGGCTCTCTCAATACTATAGTTTCAGATTTTAAGCTACCAGAATTGTGAGAGAGTAGCTTCCTGTTGTTTCAAGTCACCATGTGTCTACCTATGTTAATATACGGCAAATAAGTTACATTTCTACCCTCTTCTACCCTGTCCTATGATTCTGTCTCTAACATTGCTCCAAACTTTGAAGTCATTCTTACTATGTTAGTTTAATATCTTGACTACTGATGCTGTGGTTTCTTCAGCTGTTGACATAGCTAAAGAGACTTCATTAATCATTGTTAAATAGAACAAAGTCAGATGAGTCAGGATTGAAGAGTTTGGAAAATTAAGTCTGAAAGGTTCAAGGTTAGTATATATATATATCTGTTTCCTGAAATAAAAAGAGAAATCTGGTGAATTGTTGGATATTCTACCCATTAGAAGGATTTCCCTTCACTTTCAGGAGTCTTGCAGAACAGGGTTATAATACTGCAGTGCCCCATTTTGTATGGCACCAGCATACTGTGCAGGATTTATCTATAATGCAAGACAGATTTCTGTGCTTCAGTCAAATGGTTACATGGGGCTTTTTAAGAGGATATTGATGTTTAGAGAGACACAACAGTTAATTAATAGGGATAGGGGCCATGGGAATTTGGATCATTTTGTTGTGCAACTTACTTGCATCTTAAATAATTGACTAAGCCTGATCACATATGTATCATTTCCATTTGATGATGAAGTGCTGCTCTGCACACCTGAATTCATAGCTTGTTGAGATAGACAACACCTAGTTCATGGTGTGCAGTTCAAGTTGATTGGAACTTGGCTAAATTTTGACTCTGCTGAGGCTCAGTAGCAACCTAATAACTGTTTCTCAAACTGAGTATAACTTTGATTTGGAATTGCAGGGATTTTCACTGTGGTTCACTCACAGGAGCTCGCCAAAGGCTCCAGTCACTGTCTCTACATTTTCAAGTATTCTCAGATCTGCTGGGTTATTTGATCCAACTAGCAGAGTACCTTGGACAGCAGCATAGATCCCTTGCAAAACCTTCTGTTTTCTGAACATTACGCACAATTAGTGGTTCTTTTGGGTCACTTGGCAAGTGGGTTGGGATATGTATTTATCTCCAAAGTCCAAAGAAGATGAGTAGGTGTTGCATCTCTTTCTTTAGCTTTGCCTTTCCTCACCTTTCCTTTTCTTTCCTTTTTTCCCCCCTTTCCTTTCCTTTCCTTTCCTTTCCTTTCCTTTCCTTTCTTTCCTTTCCTTTCCTTTCCTTTCCTTTCCTTTCCTTCTTTCCTTTCCTTTCCTTTCCTTTCCTT